>ML820211.1:41585-65291 GCA_009831015.1 Picea engelmannii
AGAGGTTAAGAAGAAGGAGGATCCACAATTCATTGTGGTCAGAAAGCCAAGAATTTTTTTGACCAGCACAAGGGTGGATGATTTACCAAAAGAAGTTCAGGAACTGCTGGAAGAGTTCGCTCACATAGTAGTGGACGAATTACCTCATTCGTTGCCACCGATTAGAAGTGTGATTCATCATATTGATCTCATACCAGGAGCCATTTTTCCAAATAAAGCCACGTACAGATTGACGCCGCAAGAGAATGAAGAGGTTAAAAGGAAAGTCCAGGATTTGTTGGACAAAGGTTTGGTCAGGGAAAGCTTGAGTCTATTTGTTGTTCCAACAGTACTCAGTCCGAAGAAAGACGGAGGCTGGAGGATGTGTACTGACTCGAGGGCGATTAACAAGATAACCATTAGGTACAGATTTCCATTGCCAAGGATGGATGATCTGATGGATTGCTTGAGTGGAGAAAAATATTTTTCAAAGATTGATTTGAAAAGCGGTTATCATCAAATCCGCATGAGAGAGGGTGATGAATGGAAGACAGCATTCAAAACCAACGAAGGGTTGTATGAATGGTTTTTTATGCCATTTGGCTTAACAAATGCACCGAGTACCTTCATGATATTGATGAATGAAGTCCTGAGGGAGTTCATCGGAAAATTTGTTATTGTGTATTTGGATGACATACTGGTTTATAGTAAAATAGTGGCAGAGCATCTGAAGCATTTGGCTACAGTGATGCAGAAATTACAGCGGGAGAAGATGTTGATAAACATGAAGAAATCTTCATTCATGAAGACAGAGCTCATTTATTTGGGATTTGTTATTTCAGAAAATGAGTTGAGGATGGATCCAGACAAGGTGGAGGTAATCAAGAATTGGCCATCACCGAAGAATGGTTTTGAGGTGAGAAGTTTTCATGGATTGGCTAGTTTTAATCTGAGAAGAGTTTTAAGCTGAGAAGATTTTTAATCTGTTGAAGAGGAAGATTACAAAACAACCAATTTTGGTGTTGCTGGATTTCCAAAAGACATTTCAAGTGAAATGTGATGCAAGTGGATTTGCAAGCAAGGCAGTCTTGAGTCAAGAAGACAGGCCGATAGCATCTTTCAGTGAGAAGTTGAATGAAGCGAAAGTAAAGTACTCCACTTATGATAAGGAGTTATATGCTTTGTTCAGGCATTGAAGAAATGGAGACATTACTTGATCCCAAAATAATTTGTCTTATACAATAACAATCATACACTGCAGTTTGTGACTCAACAGGGGAAGTTGAATTAGAGACATGTCAAATGGGTTGAGTATATGCAAAATTTCACTTTTGTGATTAAACATATTTCTGGCACTGCTAACAAAGTGGTTGATTCTTTGAGAAGGAAGTGTTTTCTATTGCAAGAGTTCAGAGTCAAAACGTTGGGTTTTGATGATCTCAGGAACATGTACGCAGAAGATCAGGATTTTAAAGAGGCGTATGAGGTAGCTGAGAATCCAATTCTCAGGGATAGAATCCAATGGATAGAATACATGATCTAGGAAGGATTAATATTTAAGGGTAATCAGCTGTGTATTCCTAAATGCTCCATGAGGGGGAACTTGCTGAAGGAGAAACACAGTGGAGGATTGGCAGGGCACTTTAGTCACAACAAGATGTTCGCAAAGCTAAATGAATCATATTTTTGGCTGGGAATGCGAGAAGACATCAAGTGATTCGTGGACAGATGCAGAATTTTCCATCATTCGAAGGTAAGGAAACACAATGCGGGGTTCTATCAACCATTGCCCATACCAGAGAGGCCATGGGATGCAATTAGCATGGATTTCGTATTGGGGTTGTCGAGAACGCAAAGAGGTTTTGACTCAATCTTTGTGGTGGTGGATAGATTTTCCAAGATGGCACACTTTATTCCATGTCAGAAGACCAGTGACGCAACTCACATTGCAAATCTGTTTTTCAAAGAAGTCATTCGACTTCATGGCTTACCTAGAAGTATAGTTTCGGATCGAGACACCAAATTCATAGGGAAATTTTGGAGGACCTTATGGAAGAAGTTGGGAACTAACTTATCATTTATTTCAGCTTATCATCCTCAGATGGATGGACAGAAAGAAGTGGTAAACAGAATTCTGGGAGACTTGCTGAGAAGCTTGGTGACAGAACACCACAGCCAGTGGGACAACATATTACCACAGACATAATTTGCTTATAACGACTCAGTTAAAAGAAGCACAGGGAAGAGCCCATTTTATATTGTTTATGGCATGCATCCGAGAGGAATTTTTGAATTGAGGGATTCAGAACAGACTGCGACTAGGAGCGCTAGTGCAGAATATTTCAAAGAGGCGATGAAGGAACTTCACAGCCAGATGAAGCAACGATTGCAAAGTTCAAACCAGGAATATAAGCACAGAGTCGATCAGCACAAGAGACAACTTTAGTTTGAGGTTGGTGACTTGGTTCTGGCACATTTAAGGAAAGAAAGGTTCCCGAGAGGAACATATAATAAGTTAAAGATGAATAAAATCAGACCATGTAGGGTCTTGAAGAAATTTGGGGCGAACTCTTACGAGATTGAATTACCTGATGGGATCGAAATTTCTCCAATATTCAATATCTCAAATTTGTACCCATATAAAGTTGAGGAAGCAGGGACTGGAAATGAGCATCCAGTGATCCAGTGGACAAAGAAGATGCCAGTTGCATAAAATCTGCAGATGGAGCACATACTGGACAAGAGGGTCAGTAAAAAGACCAGGCGGAAAGAATACTTTGAGTATCTGGTCAAATGGAAGGACCATCCAGTTGAAGATGCTAGCTGGGAGACTGAAGCAGAAATACAAAAGCATGGACAAACCATGTATGAGCTCATGGACAGGAGCCCATGAAAATTTTCAAGCCATGGAGTATGATGCAGGAGCATCGCCAACATCAAACGAGCCAGCGTGGAAGAGAAGGACAGCTGGACAAGCGCCAACGCAAATTTTAAAATTACCTTGAAGTTGTTGCACAATCTTAAATGAAGTCATTAAGAAGAAGCGCACTTGTAAAATGTAAATAGACCTTGATCAATTTGCTCTCATCCTTAGTAGGTGGAAGGAATTTAAAGTAGTTAATGCAAGTAGATAGAATTGAATGTGTAGATTAGACAGTTTTAGAGCGCAAGAGGAAAACGAGATATAGACACCCTCATTGTGTATTTTAACATGATTGATTATGAAGCAGCATTTTTGGGAAGAGAAAGAGCATGCAGAGAGTTGTGTAAGAACACCCATGTACAGATATTTGGATTAATAGAACGAGTTTGATTCAAATTCATGGTTTCGTGTTTGTTCTCTGTGTATTGATGTTGATTGATATGTTCATGAATGGTTGCTTCCTGTCATACATTTTCTTTATATGTTGTGTATATGATTTCATATTTTGAGTTTGAAGTCTGAAAGGAAGAAGGAATGAGTTTCAATTGTTTCTCTATCTAAACAAGGATTCTTGCAAGGAGTGCATTGACAAAGGGTTTAGATAGGGTTGCTTTTGTTCTCATTTCCGCAGAAGTGCAGTTGGGCATAGGAGCCATGCAAGGAGTGCATAGGCCGAGTGAAGTCTCAGGGTTGTGGACCTGAGTGAAGCATTGAGAGACTGTTGTTGCAGGTGTGCACAGGGTTGAAAGGATTCAACACTTGGAAGTGTTTGAAGGTTGCCGCAAGGAGTGCGCACAAGATTCTTCTTTAAGACTCGACGCTGAGAGAAAGCTTAGGAGGTATAGGACCTTCAAGAAATCGTCGAAGAGAAGCACAAGAAGTTTGTGTCATGGAGTGTTTAGCAGGCATTGCAAATTTGCGTGCAGGTGAACAAGTTTTCGCGAAGGAATACTTGGCTCATTTTGTAGAAATCATCAGGAAGGACGGACGATCGAAATTCTCTGAGGAGAGTTTTCTAATTTCCGTGGGCCATTAGATCTTGCGGAGGAGCAGGGGAGATACGGAGAGTATTCCCTAAAGGTTCAAATATTAGGAGGGACAGGACCGTAGATCTGAGCCGCAAGGGCCGTCGGATTTTACATGTGGATATTGGTATCGAGTTTTGATGGGTGAAAGTCCCATAAACCTTGTAACGGGAATCACGAAATCACGAAACGTGATATCCCGAAAGCTAAGGGAATTGGTTGGGCCACGGAGGAGTTAGAGAGGTGGACAGGTGGCACGCTATTTCAAATTTTTGTGGAGTGAATTCTCAAACTCACTGCATTAGGAATCGCGATATTGTGAACTCTGAAATGCCGATGAGATGAAGTGGCATTGAAAAGTTAAACTCGTGCGTGTATCGGAGTTTCAGAAAATCGGGATTCGGGAGTCGGTGAGATGAGTTGTTCGACATCGTGATCGCCGAAATAGCGATAGGGAAAATCCCAAAAGGAAAAGGAAAAGGTCATCGTTAACTGTTGTCATGTTTCAGGGATTCAAGAGACCAACGTTCGACCACTAGATTCGCAAAGTCGCGAAGTCCGATCTCCCAAGTGTAAAGAGGGGATCCCATGAGAATTTTTTTTGGGTGCAGATTTCCCGATAGGGGAATAGAAGAGTTGTTTAGATTTATTTGGGCCAGTGGGAAAGGAAAGATCATGTGCTGACGTGAACCTTCTGACCTGCAGGTTGTGAAGGGAGCGTGCGTCGGCATCAATTATTAAGCAATTCATTACATGCGAGGGTAGATACGGTTTAGTTTTCCTTTACCACCTATGGTTGCTCATGAGTTTCATAGATTTTTCTTTGAATATGCCACATTTCCTCCTTCGGAGTTTGTATAAAATGGATAAACATTTTAAGAGGGAGAAAGCGGACTCCAGCCTCTTCCACCACTGTTTAATTAAAATTGTCATAGTCCATCATTTAAGGTTGAGTGGTGACTGTTGGGAAGCTTTCTTGTTGAGGAATGGCTTTGCCAGTCCTGAAATTGGGAAAGTTGACAAAACCGTGGTCATGGAAACCCTTGTCGGGCCTGTCGTGCCCCCTCCTACACTCTTACCCTCTGTTGAACCATCGACCTACCCGAACGATAACCTACCCGACACCCTACCTGACTCATGCCTAAAAGACAGTGTTATGCCTGTTAAGAGGTCTGCAAAGAAAAAGGGTAAGGGTAATATTGATGTCAATTGCAAAGGTAAGAAGGCTGGACGCTGGGTTTCAAGGTGTGCTCGCAATAAACCTAAACAAAACACAGACCAAAAACCGATTGTTTTGAGTGAAGATTCAGATTCCGAAATCAAGCGGTTTCTAACCAAGGAGTATCCATACTCACATGGCCTATGTTCATTCAAGCCCTATGACTATGTGATGAACCTCCTGCCATGCCTTAGAGATGACCCCAACTTCCCCGGGATCAAGCTCGACAGTGGAACTGCTGGTAAATTAAGAGATTCTTCACCTGTAATTACATGGCCTGATCAACCATAGTGCAATGAATGCAACTCTTGGCTCGACCAATATTATACAGATGTCCCTCTACTCCAATCCTGAATCAAGTCCTTAGAGGACCGAGAAAATGTGTTAACCAAGGAAAATGACAGACTGCAAGCTAATGGTAAAAGGAAAAAGACCACAGGCTCTGTCGTTTTCAAAAATGTAGAGGCGGCCACTGCCATTGTTAATTCAAAAATAGCCTGATCGAATCGTATCCCTGAAACCAATGTATGGTATTTCAACAATGATTTTAGAATGATTTTGTTTGTTTGAATTATCATAAACGATTTTTTTGCTTATCGTATCTATTTTTGTTATGATGGAATTGATATAATACGATTCTATTTGTAAATAATAACTAGCTACAGAATCGTGAGATTCTATAGCTAGTCATAAAATTTGAATTTTTGTTGATTTTACAACTAAACATAATCTGAAATCGTGTATTTTTGTGCATTTACAGGTATACACGAATTTCAAAGGAAATTGGATCAATGGTTCCATCTTTGAACAAGTTTTGTTTACATAGTTTTGGATTAGGCTGTTAGTCTTAGTTAGAAATAGGAATCTGGGAGATTGTTCCCATGATTTTTGCAAACAGTTTTGATAATTTCCACAAGGAATGTTTTCATCCTATGGCCTTTATATAGCTATCATTTTTTGTAAACAAACCATCGCTGCTTGGGAGCAGAGACTATGGATTGATGATTATTTAGACTGGAATGAAAGTGGATGTTTGTACGGATTTAGACTTCAATATATCATACTTTTATTTCAAGTTTTGTTCATTTCAATGTGTAATCAAATTATTGACTACTTTAGATATCAAAATTTGTTACAGATTGATGTTATGCGATTTAAATTGTGTCCATATTTGATGTCTCTCATTTTACATACAGCAATTATCCTGTTTTAATTTAATGAACAGAATGTTAATCTTCTTTCTTAAATGAGCAGTTATGTACAAATCTTTGCAGTGGGATTTATCTTAATGAGATTATTTGTAAACTATAAAATTGTTGTTGTTGCATCCTTTACTTGTTCTGTCATTAGCATTCAAGAGCATTGTTGCTTCGTGTTTACGTGAAGTATTGGAAGATCCGGTGTGGTTTGGCCTCATCGAATAGTGAACACAGATGCCTATGTACAAGACAAGTAGGAGATGATGATTTCAGGTCAGTTTTCTATTTTGTTTTAATAGTTTCATTAATATGATAATTCTCTGTAGTTTAGATAGATATACAGTACATATTACTATTTTTATTGCTTAGTTAGATAGTTGTTGTTTCATTTCTTTTCCATAAAAGTTACAAAAATCCAAAAATACTAGCTTCACTGTCATAAGACAATTCATATATGATTTTGCAGATTTCGATTAAAAATTTGCAATTTGTGAATATTGTACGTATAATAGAAATATAAATATATCTTGGCATTGTATATTTAATAAGTAGAATTATTATTCTATTAGTTAGTGAACTGTGAATATATATTAGACCTGTATATAGTTTGCAGCAGTTGTTTTTCACTTAGATTAGTTTCTTTAGCTTAGTTTTTCTTTCGTTTTCCTAGGACTTAGATCGGCTAATGGAGCCGCTAAACCCATCGGAGTGGATTAATCCAAAAGGCTTGGGTTATTTAGACAACCCCAGACCGGATTCACTCCTCCAGTTGACGAGGGGTCAATTTTTCCCACCAACAGGGTCTGAATTTTGAAAGCTTGCAATACGCTCTACAGACTATACTTGAAGCACACGATAACTTAGTTCCCCCTGAGAATTCTGAAGACGTGGTTGAAGAAAAAATAGCTAAAGAAGAGGATTCATCTCCCAATATATTCGGACATTTTTTCGACAGTATTTTTCAAGCCAATTTTGAAACTGACCATCCTTACAACACCAAAAGAAAAACTCAGAGTAAATCCTCTTCCGAAATAAGTACTAGTGTGCCTCCGAAACAATTTAAACAAGATGAAACAAAACAGAATTTAGCAGCCCCAAGTTTAGAGTATGATTTTATTGAAGACCTAAAGAAACTTAGAGCTAATATTTATGTTTACAAACTTTGAAATTCCCTCTTCTTCTGCAGAAAATGCTTCAGAACATCACAGAAAATAGTAAAAATAACAATCTGAACAGCAAGAAAATTGCATAAATCAGTTCTAAAATAGCTCAAAAGGTCCCTGCTAAAACAACACATGAACCCCCAGATAAAATGGATCTCACTGAAAAATTGTATCAAATGTAGATAAAGTAATTTCAGCGACAGCGGCTAAAAATCAGCAGAATTTTGTTGTTAATACTCGCAAAAATGTCCCACCTTTCTTATTAACTTTTGAAATTTCAATAGAAGTGTACATAATTGCATGGTAGATTCTGACACATCATCAAATGTGATGCCCTTGTCTGTTTGCAAAAAAATCAATGTTGAAGTTCAACCTTCTAGTCTTAAAATCATTCAGCTTGATCGAACGAATGTTAAGGTAATTGGTGAACTAAAGAATGTGCTCGTTGGGCTATCTTCTAATCCTAAGGTTCAGCAGATTATTGACATCATTTCTATTGACATCCCCAAGGTCTATGGTTTATTTTTGAGCAGGGATTAGTCTGAGCAACTGCATGGGTACTTTGCAATAGATTGGTCTCATTTGTGGCTACCAGAAAATGGAAATCCAAACAAAATTAGGATTAACCGTGAACATTACCTCAAGCACATCATGACGGATTTGAATGATGCTAATGAACCATTTAATGCTTCCACTAATTCACTTTAAATGCAGGGAATGAACACCTTCTTCGGTAATTTCACGGTTGAAACCTCCCCCATCACCGATCCGAAACAATAGTCGGAGCTCATGACATTTACCCAGACAGCATCTTTACCGAATGTGACAAACACTACCGATGAAGCTCACATATGGTCACTTTACTTCGATGGATCCAAATCCAAAGAAGGAGCTGGTGCAGGATGTGTACTCATCGACCCAACAAGTAATAAGAATTTTATCATCTGTCGATTAGAGTTTGAATGTACAAACAGCATCGTCGAATACAAGGCACTTTTGCAAGGACTCGGGAAAGTTGTAGATGAACGTAAAGAACTTAATGGTATTCTATTATTCAGAAATTATGGTCAGGAAGGTAATAAATTCCATAGATTTCCTATCACCACACCTAAAAAGTTACCAAATTGAGGTATGGAATCTAATGCACAAATTTTCTGCATTTAACATCAATTCCATTCCTAGATTAAGCAATTCTGAGGCTGATTATTGGCTAACGTCACTTCTAAACTTTTTCCCGCATAAGGGATTTCTCCGAATGTATTTTTGATTGAGATATTATTCATACCATCCATTTTAGACAACGTCACTAATTGGAGAGTGTTTGATGATGATCAGCAGATCATCAGCTTCTTGCATATGGAGGATACCTTCCAAGGTGCAATTATCGATGAAGGCACTCACGATGAAAACCTTCGCAATTTCATGATAATATCATAACCGAGGTATCTCGAATCAACATCTGATTTGGTAAACTCTATTCCTAAATCCGTGGTAAGACTAGAGAAGTTTTATGATTTGCATGATAAATTCAGAAACTTGGTAAATTGTAAAACAAACAGTTCTTCCTTGACTCATGAGAAAGTAAATCTAGGGACTAAAGATAATCCACAATACATCAATCTGGGAATGGGATGTTCCGAGCAAGAGAAGTCCACTTTTATAAAATTGTTTAGGGAACTCAAGGATGTCTTTAATTGGACATACGATGATTTGAAAACTTTTGACCCTAATATAATACAACATATCATCCCCATGAAACCCCAGACTCAACCTTTTCAGCAAAAGCTGAGAAAGATGCACCCTAAGTTGGAACCGACAGTCAAGAAAGAACTAAATAAATTATTGAATGCAAAGATAATCTTCCCAGTAAGACACAGACAATGGGTGTCTAATCTGGTTCCTATAAGGAAGAAAAGTGGCAAAATTCAACTCTGTGTCAATTTTCGTAACTTGAATCGAGCATCTGACAAAGACAATTATCCTGTTCCTCCAATGGAACAAATTCTTCAGCAGGTATCTGGTTCTGAAAGACTATCACTGCTAGATGGTTTTTTGGGATACAACCAGGTCCTCATGTCTCCCCCAGACCAATTAAAAACCACTTTTCATACCCCATGGGGTACTTACACCTACAGGAAAATTCCTTTTGGGATTATAAATGTCGGGGCCACTTTTCAGAGAGTAATGGATATTGCTTTTCATGGTCTCATAAATCAATCTGTAGTGGTCTATCTTGATGACGTTATTGTTTTCTCCAAAAACAAGAAAGATCACTTGTCTCACCTTAGGTATGTCCTAGAATGATGTCGCAAGTACGGCATATCTCTCAACCCTAATAATTCTATCTTTGCAATGGAAAAAGGAAAAATTCTCGGATTCATAGTATCCATTGATGGGATGATCATCGATCCCGAAAGAACTCAAGCCATTGCCAAACTTCCTCCCCCCTCCTCCAAAAAATCTATGCAATCTTTTTTAGGCCAGATCAATTTTGTCAGAAGGTTTGTCCCGAGTTTCTTAGAAATGGTAAGGCCATTGAAAAACTTAATTAAAAAGGATGTTCATTATCATTAAGGACCACAGGAAATCAAGATTTTGATTCCATCAAAAAATCCATAGTGGAGGCCCCTTCCTTGATGAGTCCTGATTTCTCACAAGATTTCACTCTTTATACTTCCGCCTCTGACCGATCTTATGCCACTGTGTTGAACCAAAAGAATGTTAAAATAAATGAAATCTCCATTGCCTTTATGAGCTCATAGTCGAGATTAACTACCCGGTTGTAGATCAACAAGATTATGTAGTTTTCAAAGTAGTGAAACATTTCTGATCATATTTGTTGAAATCCAGAACTAAAGTCATTGTTCCTTATCCTGCTGTCAGAAACTTGTTAGTACAAAAGGAATTGGGTGAAAAAAGGGAAAACTGGATGACAACGTTACAAGAGTATGACCTCCAAATTACCCCTGCACAAATTGTCATAGGTAAAGGTCTATGTAAACTAGTGGTTGATTCAGTGGAAGAGCAATAGAGTCAGATTAATGTCTTAACTGTAAATCAGTGTAGTCAAAATCAGATCCGTTGTACACAAGTTGTTGCTAATTCTTGGTTTGATGATATTAATTTTTATCTAACACACGGTTTTACTCCTTTCCATCTCGATCCAAAAAAGAGAAGAGCATTAAGACTAAAATATGCACCTTTCTAGCTGGTAAATGGCGTATTATTCCATAAAAAATTTGATAATGTCCTCATGCGTTGTTTGGAAAGAGATGAAGCAGAGAAAGTATTATCTGAATTGCATGCAGGTGAAGCTGGTGGGCACTTCGGTGGAGACACCACTGCTCAAAAAGTATTAAGAGATGGGTACTATTGGCCCGGATTGTTCAAATATGCCCATGCATTATGTCGTAAATGAAAAATCTGACAAAAGGTTGTTGGACGAGTACAAAAGGCATCATTCCATTTGCAGCTTGTTTTGGTAGATTCACCTTTTCAGAAGTGGGTTCTTGACATAATAGGGTCGATTAACCCCACTTGCTCACAGCAGCATAAATACATCATTACAACAACAGATTATTTTACTAGATGGTCTGAGGTTGCACCACTAAAATTGGTAAACACTAATCAGGTAATATCTTCCCTTAACTCAAACATCATTACTAGATTCAGTATTCCTAAATGTTTGGTATTCGATAATGCTTCCTACTTTTCATCCCTCGATATGATTGTTTTTTCTTTAGAAAAAGGGATCAAACTGAAACGGAAACCCCCAAGGAAATGGCCTAGCAGAATCGATAAACAAAAACCTAATCAAGATCATCAAGAGGACAGATTCTGAAAACCACAAGAACTGGCACAATGTGCTTTTTAATTCACTATGGGCTGATAGGGTGACTCTAAAAACCTTTGTTGGTAATTCTCCTTTCTTTCTCGTCTACGGAAAAGAAGCAATTCTCCCTCCTGGTGTTCTGCTTCCCCCTCTACAATTATCACATAAAGTTCAGGAAGAGGATTGTCCTCCTCTTGAAAGTCAAATTAATGCTTTGTTGAAACTAGAGGATGTAAGAGCACAAGAAAAAGACAAATGAGAATTCATGTACATTTTGTTTTGTGCTTTTAAAGTGACAAATGACAATTCCTATAGCTGCCTACACCTCATCTTGTAAATATTTCTATTTGAAGGTGACTAGTCGGTTGTAAAAAGGATGTTCTGATTCTTCATTTCATTTTTATTTTGTGTTTTCATGCTTGATTCATGATTGTAAGCATGAATCAATCCAATTGAAACTCAAGTTACATTTTGATTTTTATCCAAGGCTTGGTCTCAAGGAGTCAATGGGCTTAATCTTTTTCATTTTAAATGAGCTTATCATATACCAATGAAACACCTATGATGAGTTTCTATTTGATGGTATGCTTATCTCTTTTAAAACATATACCAATTTTTTGTTTAATATTTGGTTTATGAAAACGTATCCATATCCTAGCCTTTGCAATATGAGTGTACCCATTTCGTATCATAGGATTTAAACGCATTGGGATAGTGTCCTGTACGTCATGTTGGATGGAAAAAAAGAGTTGATAGGACACTCATTTCACGTTAAGAGTCTGAGCAGTGGATGTACTCAAATCATTCATGACAACGACTGCTTAAACCCCATAACCGAGACCTCTGTATGTTTGTTTTGATAGCACAGGATCTCTGTTTATTTTCTTTTCATGGAATCTGTTCAGACTTATCCCTCCTACCTCTATCATCTTAAACTACAGTGAACTCTGTTCTCCCTCTGTTTCCATCCGTTCAAACCCTTATGGCCCCCATCATCCGAGTTGAGCCGAATGGCTACCAAACTTTGCTACTATGTGATGATGTGAGTGAAGACCTTAAAAGTCAAGGTTGGGTTGTGTTTCTTAGGAAATTCTAGGGTTATAACTTACAAGTGGCCCAAAATTTCACCCTTACATTCGACGGATGCAAAGCCAAAGTGGGCGACATTCAATTGGAAATCACAGAGGAATTTCTGAGTGAGGCAACAGGCCTCCCCCTCACTGGCCAAAAATGGTTTAAAAATTCAAATTTGGATGAGGTAACATGGATTTTGTTCATCACCTCTCGAAAAATTCAATGTTGTGACAAAGGTATGCCACTCTCTCTGTTGAAGGATAGATGGCATGGTTTATTGGCAGTGTTAAGGCAATTTGTTACTTGTGAAGGCCGTTAAGGTCTCATCTTCCTTTACCACGTAAGGTTACTCATGAATTTTATCGGTTTCCAATTAAACATGTCATTTTACTTATTAAGGAGCTTGTATAAAATGTCAAAGAGGTATAAAAGGCGGAAATTAGATTCCATCTTATTTCACCATGGGTTGATTAAGTTACTATTAGTCCATCATCTGAAACTACTCGGTGACGATTGGGATGCTTTTGTAACTCGCAATGGATTTGTTACAGTAAACCCTGTAGAGACTCCGGTGGTTGATAAACCTATGCTAGAGAAGCCTCTTTTTCCCTCTAGTGATAGGCCAGTTTTCTTGTGTGAAAATCCTTGTGAAAGGGCTACGCCCGATCAGTCTGTGTGTGTGCAGCAGGAAGTCAACTCCAAGCTTGTTAAGATTCCTGAGTTTGAACAAGTCATCGACCCTAACCTTAACATTACATCCACCAGTGGAAGCCCTTCCAAACAGTCAAAGAAAAATCGAGACATGCAAGGGTTTAATAACAAAAGGGCTGGGAGACTAATTTTGAGGAGCCTACGAAATAGATTAAAAACTCATGTGAGCTCGATCGAATCGATCGAGGTCCATGAGAGCTCTCATTCTGAGATTGAAAAATTCCTTTGAATACCCAAATCACTCTAAACCAGATCTCAGTCAAGATTTTGATTATGTGAATAACTTGCCACCGTGTCTGAAGCACGACAAGGATTTTCCAGGAATTAAACTCGGTCAAAGGCCGACAGTGGATAGTGGTAGTGTTTTAACACACAGCCATGTGCTTCCTCAACCATTTTCCCTAGCTGCAAATTGTGAAATGTGTTTACATTGGATAGGTCTGTATTACACAGACATTCCTGTCCTTCAAGAAAATATCAAGGCTCTTACAGCTCAAAACCTCTCATTAACAATTGAAAACCATGAGCTCAAGATCAATGCACAGAGGCAAGGAAAAATCTTGAAAAGGACCGGCAATATCATAATAAAAAACGTCGATAGTGTCGAGGTTGTGATCAACTCTGAGATTTTGTTATTCGAATTTGGTTATCAGTTGAATGGTAAGATTGGTTTTTATCTTATTTGTGATTTTATTGTTATTTTTCTAATTAATATACAGTGATTTATATTTCTGTTGTCAATAATAAGACTGGCTACAAAATCGAGAGATTATGTAGCCAAGTCAATTTTCATATAAAATTTGGAAAATGTTAGTTAAATAAACATCTAATTTTCTTATTTTGTTTTCTTTCAGGATAGGATGTATCTTGTGGTTATCTCATAATATGGATCATTTTTGGACTTAGTCGATTAGTCACCTCTTTTGGCTTATTCTGTAAATCAAAACAAAACTTGTATAGTTTTGAAGATACAGTTTGATATTGAGTGGTTTTTTAAACCCTCTATTTTTGTAACTTTTAGATCCTTTTGAGATATGATCCTATATTAGAATATAGGATGCTTAGCTTACCTGAACTCTTTAAATACTCTATATTTTGTAATAGAAGACATCTTGGCTGAGAGAAAAATATGGACGATTAATTCCAGAACCTAATGAAACAGCATTCATGCATTTTGGCTTTAGCCTCTTGTTTATTAATGTTGTCATTTATGTTTTGTTAATGCTACTACATATATAGATCTGATATATTTAGATTAAATGATCTATGATGTGAAAGATTGTTATATTAAATACCATCCATAATTTGCTTCTCAAAATATAAATGTTGTGATCATATTTTCAGTTAAAATGATAGGGTTTATCTTTCAATTTTAATTGAAAAACGAAATGTCTAGGTTACTTTCAGATTTATCTTGCAATAATCATGTATAATTATGAGATCACATGTTTATGTTTGTGTCTCCGCTTCAGTCATTAAAACCCAAACTGCCAACATATGTTATGGATTTATTTAGAACAGTCTTAAGGTTCATTGCAGGTTTCCCTCTTGGACGTGGTAGTTGGGCGTTCTCTATCATGCATATGCTTGGATACACATCACTAACTCACTAACAGGTTTTCTCATTTATATTTTTCTATCATTTACTTATCACTGAAACTCAAATGTATGGTTCAGCTTTTGACTATTCACACATTTCTGTTTCATAGTATTTTTTCCATATTAGTTTAGATTTATAAAGGAAAAACAAAAAATATTTTTATGTGCTTTCTTTATCTATTTCCCATAAGCAATCATTTTTCACATTGATTTTCGTAAGTTTCAATTAAAACTTGTAGTTTGTAAATCATGTACATAAGTAAGATTCGTATATCTTTTTCTTAAATATATCTACAACAGTTACATTATACATATGTACATATATCTATAGTGATTAGTAATTAGTTAGTTATTTCATTTCTTTTATTATATTCTTTTAGGACTTTTAGATTGGCTAACGGAGCCATTAAACCCGTCAGAATGAGTTACACCAAACAGCTTGGGTTATTTAGACAATTATTAGGTTATGAAAAAGGTATAAATAGCTTCCTTTTTCCAACATTTCATGATATCATCTTCATTGACTTTTCGATTATTTAGGAGAAAATAGAATAGAAAATGAATAATATACTCTTTAGCGTTATTGTTGAATTTAGATTACATAGATCCTAAATATGATTGGAATTGTCTGGTTTTATTACAGGATTGGTTAAATATTGTCAAACCCAAGATAGMAAAGGAAATCTTGAAKATGCGCAAGCTATTGGAGGTTGAAGACTTTATGGYGCAAGGTAGTTTTGAAGATGATCGAGTTGCTTATATTGTAAWAGTAAAWMAATCCYRAGGATCTYTCAATCCTCARGATARCTTAATTTACCCAGATTATTGTAATATATAAGGGGTAAATAGATCTTGAAAATATGTAGAAGAATTGCACCCAAGAACTCAGAACTTAGAATTGCTATGCATTAGCAGTTCTTGTAAAATGTTGTACCAGCTATGAAATCAATAGAAGCCTCAAGCAGTTTTACCATTTCTATATACTGAATTTCAAATAGCAGTGCTTCTAAGGACCAAGGGCCCAGTCTGAAGGAGCTATTGTTCGACCTGTAATTGTATCAGTTCAATTTATGTTGTGTGATTCGATTCTTTTTTACAGCAGTTAAATGAATGCATAAGTGTGTTGATGATTTCATGTCAATTGCAAGAGATAGATATTCCCTGAAGCATTAGATGATTGTTGTTCCAATTCCTATTATTGAGATTTGATGTGTGACAGTTCCTCATAAGTTCACGTTTGTTGTTCCCTTCACTTAGTTTACATTTGTTGTTCCTTTCACTTAGTTTACATTTGTTGTTCATTTTACTTAGTTTACATTTGTTGTTTATTTCCATTAGAATATAGTTGTTGTTCCTTTCAATAGAAATATGGTTGTTGTCTCTTTTCAACTAGATTATAGTCTCTTTTTCTTTCCATAGATAGAGTAATTCGCCTTTTTCTTTCCAACAATTTGATTCATAATAATAGTCATTTCTGCAAGTCTTTATCTAGATTCAATTACTTCTCTTAAAATGAATTCAATAGATTAATTAGTTCCTTTCCATTGCACAGCTTTAGATTTCAATTCCTAGAATCTTTAATGAATGTTTGAGGAACTTGATTATTGATAAACTCATATTTTCTTTCACTACACAATTTTAGCCTCTACAAGCTATCTGCATAGACTTTGTCGATATTCTTTGAGATAAAAGACGAATCCTCATGTTGATAAATTAATGTTGACCTAAGGTTGTTTTTAGACATCTTTAGAGCCCAACATTTTGGCATCGTTGTCGGGGAAGAATGTCAAAGGTAGCATAGATTGTGCCTCTGGAGGATGAGGTATTGAAGATGGAAGGTAAGAACCTACACAGGCAATAAGTAAGATGCTTATACCAGTGCCTACCTCCAACTGACACATTAAGAGGTTGCATAGGTGTTTTTTTTCTTTCTTGATTTTCTTTTTTGTTGTGTGAAGTGTGTATGACTAAGAAGAAAGATCTTGAAAAAACAAAACCCCCACCAAAAATTACCAAAGCCCAAGGCTCGGTGCTCCCTGGAAGAAGCACTTTCATAAACGACATCATCCGAAAAGAAGAATATAAAGCTTCGGTTGGACCTAGAAAATGATCTACCTGAATCCCTCAGGTGGCAGTTTCACCAACTACAGCCCACACCGAGATTCATAGAAAAAATGAAGGGACTAAGCAAAGATTTCAGAGTACATATATTCCACCCATCAACCCTTTAGAAGAGGGAAAATCTTGTAATATAGAGGAAGGAGAAGGATAAACCAATGGGATAGCTAAGACAGACCCACCACCCGATCCTGAATCTCCTGTGAAAGAAGAAAGCATACCTAAAATCCTAGATAGAGGGAGTGCAATCAAATCCTCTAGAGGATCAAATAACCAATCAATTCAAATAAAATATCTGGATCAAGAAATCCCTGAAGATTTCTGGCATATTTTCGATCAAATGGCACAACCAAATCCACAACGTCCCCAGACTTCCACTTTGGAATATCTGATAGTTGATCCAATCGCCAATGACCCCATGAAGGCAGTTCCCATACAAAACCTGCCAACCTTTCATGGATTAATCTCAGAAGACCCGGACACATTATTATTCAAATTTGATGTTCTATGTAGAGGGTATGATTACACCTCTGAACCCCAAAAATTAAAATTGTTCCCCTCCACTTTGAAAGGATAAACTCTATGCTAGTTCATGGGATTAGGGGGAGGAACTATAAACTCATGGGATGAGATGAAATAGGCCTTCTTGACAAAATATCAGGATTATTGTAGAACCAGAGACTTAAAAGATGAAATCTTTCAAATGACTGCAAAAGAAAATGAATTATTATAAGAATATGTCGAGAGATTTCAATATTATTTACAAAGATCACCCTATGTCACGTTACCAGGTGAAGTACTTAAGGCAACTCTGATTAAAGGTATGAAAGATGAATGGGTAGAAACATTGAATTTAATGGGGAAGGGTGACATTTATCAAGAAACTTATGATGACATCATCCTATTGTGCATCAGGTGCTCAAGAGGAAGTTCATGGACCAGATCAGGGATGCGTAGCACCAGAAATAGCAATATTACCAGCGGGGGTGTTACACGAGCTGAAGTTGGTAATCTCTTAGAAAACTTCAAAACAGATATTCTTAGCACTCTGACTACACAATTGGATGTGTTGCAGGCCAAACAGAAAAAAACAGACGCAGAACAAACGTTGGCCATATTTTGCCACAGGTGCAGAAGAAAACATGGTCCAAGGGATTTCCCTTTGGATGTAGTCTGGGTTTGTGCTATCTGCACCAAGGATCACGAAACAGAACAATTCCCATCGCTTCCTAGACTAAAATTTTTCTTTAGATAAGAAGAAGTAGAAACAGAGCCATTATATCTAATGGCTCAGTGTCATCAATGGCATAATCGGCTTCCAAATACACTGCAGGACCCTTCCTCTTTCTTCTCTGGACAATATAATCAGCAGCAAGCTCTTGGTAGCACATGGAAGGGTCGGTCATTTACTAATCATAACTGCCATCCCTAGCAATACCCACCTGCAAATCCCACTTGGCAAAACCAGCCCGCTGCAAAACTAGCCTGCTGCAAATCCTGCCTAGCAAAATCAACCAACTGCAACTTCCACTTGGCCTAACTCACAATATCCCGCCTCATCCTGGAAAAACTCAAATAACAAAATCTACCCTTCACAGTGGCCCAACATGACTACCCAAAACCCAAATTGGAATTAGAATTGGTAGCGCCCCATGGGGATGGCCCCTCAAACTCAACCTATGTTACAAGCACCACTCCAATTGCCCCAAAACCCACAATCCCAATTGCGCCCTCAACTACCAGCCCAACCTCACCCAAATCCAAATAATAGACCAGCTCAACTCGTCTAGATTATGGAGAATGGAGAAGGAGAGACCATCTCGGTAGGGTGCAGTGAACTACGGTTGATATCGGGATGAATAATATCTCCTGAAGAAAATAACGTTTTTCAAGAGCAGGAGAGTGAAAAATAACCAGCAATAACACCTTCGACTATGGTAATAACAGAAGAAATCGAGCGAGGGGGAAACACAGTCGGATCATAAGATACCGATAAGGATGCAATGTCCTCCCCTCCGTTCCCCGAAAGATTGATGATAGCAAAACCGACTATATATCCCAACTTCGACATTGTAGGGGAACTCAAGAATTTATATATCAAGATTCCACTCCTGCAATCTCTTCAGGACATCCTAATATACGCAAAAATGATCAAGGAGCTATGTGGGAGAAATCTCGTCAGAAAAATTAAAAATCCATCATCAACAGTCCGCGTGGTAGGAGCCTTGTATGATCTAATTTTAGGTAGACAAGAACCGGTTAAATATGCAAATCTGGGGAATCCCATAGTGACAATTCAGATCCAGGGATATTCTTTTCCCAATACACTAGTTGATTTGGGAGCAGCCATCAACACCCTGACTATGGAAACCTGCAATACCTTGGGTTTTAACTCCTTCAAACCCACCACAATAATGTTGCAGTTGGAAGATCGATCAGTAGTTCAACCAGTTGGCACATTACATGATATAGCTATCTCCGTCGACTCTTGGGAATATCCGGTGGAATTCCTCATCATCAACCCAAGAAGTGGACTTGAAGGGAATCCATTGATATTGGGCAAGCCATGGCTTGTAACAACAAATGCGTACATAGGATGTCGAACAGGTAATATGGAAATCACTAGAGGGGGTATCACAAAGAACCTCATTTTATATCCTCCTGCTAAACCAAGTCCAACTTTCGTATATCCACAATTTCCACCACTGCGATACCCAGAGAGGGATTTATGAGCCCCTCTTACATAGGAAGAATCCCTCAGACTTACAAATCATCTAGAGGATGACGTAATCAGTGGGTTTATCAATAATCCAACCACCATGAGAAATCTGACCTACCAGATGCTCCAAGTTGTTCTAGACTGTGAAGCACAGGGAGACCTGCTGGAAGATTTAATGGAACAACAAATTCCAACTACAGTCGTTCATAACAGCAAACCCATTGAGATTGCACCAGGGAGGTCTCTAAACATAAATGCCAATTTAGATGAACAACAGCAGCAAAATCTAATTCAAGTTCTCTCCAAATACCAGCAAGATTTTGCATGGGAATATTCTGATATGAAAGGTATTGATCCGCAACTCTTCACACACCACATTTATGTTGAAAAATATGCCTGGGCTATCCGATATCCACAGAGAAGATTGAATCCTCACCTCAGGGATATCATTAAAGAAGAATTACAAAAGTTGTTGGACGTAGATTTTATATATCCCATCTCAGATAGTCGGTGGGTTTCCCCATTAGTGATTGTCCCAAAGAAAAATAGGAAATGGCACATCTGTGTTGACTACAGGGAACTTAAGAAATCCACTCAAAAATACCACTTCTCTTTTCCTTTCATTGACTAGGTCCTGGATACTTTGGCAGGAAAGAAATTCTTTTCTTTCCTATACAGTTTTAGTGGGTACAATCAGATTCAGATTGCCCTATAAGATCAAGATAAAACTACATTCACATGCCCCTGGGGCACTTTTGCATACAGAGTATTACCCTTTGGACTTTGTAACGCTCCAACCACTTTTCAAAGGGCCATTCTGAGCATATTCAGTGATCTGATCATTGAAGGACTTGAAGTCTATATGGATGATTTCACTCCTTATGGCGACAACTTTGATCAAGCACTGAATAACCTAGAGAAAATACTAGAACGATGCATTGCGACCAGGTTATGTTTAAGCCACAAAAAGTGTCACATGATGATGACATAAGGTGTGGTACTAGGAAATTATATCTCTGCAGATGGAATTAGGGTAGATCCAGCAAAAATAGAGGTAATCCTTAATCTACCTACACCACACACACAAACTGAGGAACGTAGTTTCCTTGGCGCTTCAGGATACTATCGTAGATTTATGGAAAATTTTGCAAGAATCGTTGCACCTTTACATGCTTTGAATGGTAATGTAGAATTTTGGTGGTCTGACAAGTGTGATGTGGCATTTGCAGGACTCAAGAAGTTGATCTCGATAGCACCGGTGTTGAGGGGGGGAAATTGGAAAATACCATTTCACATCTCTATTGATGCATCAGATATTTCCATAGGCGTTGTCCTCGGACAGGAGGAGGAAAAGAAACCCTACACCATTTATTTTATTAGAAAGAATATTAATTTAGTTGAACTTAATTATAAAGTAACAGAGAAAGATTTTTTAGCTGTTACACATGCCATCAATAAATTTTGTCATTATATAAAAGGCTATCCGGTCATTCTGTATACTAATCATTCTGTTATTGGATATCTGGCTAATAAACCAATTACTAATGGATGGGTCACTCAATGGTTGTTATTATTGCATATCACCATCAAAGATCAACCCGGGAGAGAAAACCTTATCGTAGACTTCGTATCCTGCATACCCAAAATAGACGACTCCTTAATAGTCAAAGATCGATTTCCAGATGAGCATCTGTTTGTCGTTACTACAAAGATAACTTGGTACGCTAACGTGGCAAATTACCTGGCAGTGGGAAGATTACCGGCACATATTTCATCAAGGGAAAGAAAATTGATCATATAGCATAGTGCACGATTCGCCTGGATCAACGGATATCTCTTCCATACAGGAGTTGATCTCCAAATCTGTAGATGCGTACGAGATGACAAAATCTACGACATACTAAAGGCCAGACATGATGATCCCTGTTGTGGGAATTTTGCAGATCGCATGACTTGACACAAAATTCTGTAGATGGGCAATTATTGGCCCTCAATATTCAGAGACGTGAAGAAATATGTTCAAACCTGCGATAGTTGTCAATGGATGGGAAAACCAGGTCAGGCTGATGAAATTCCTTTGAAAGCACAAGTAGTTGCAGAACCATTTGAGAGATGGGAACTAGACTTCGTTGGCCCCTTCAATCCAAAGTCAAATCAGAAGGCCTATATTCTAGTCGCAACAGACTACATGACTAAATGGGTAGAGGAAGAAGCCTTACCAAATGAAACAGAAGAAGTAGTCAACAAATTTCTTTTCAAATTATTCGTACACTATGGACTACCAAGAGAGGTAATTACTGATGGGGGGTCACAATTTACAACTCATAGAATCACCACCACCCTGGATAATTATCATATCAAACATAGAATTACTTCTCCATACCATATACAAGAAAATGGGCAAGTGGAAAGGACCAATAAAGTCCTGGAGGAAATCCTGACAAAGACTGTCTCAACAAACAGACAGAATTGGGCTTCTAAGCTCCCAAATGCCTTATGGGCTTACCGCACAACATGGCGTAATACCACTGGTTACTCTCCTTATCATTTAGTCTATGGAAAAGAACCCATCTTCCCAATCGAGTTTGAAATCAAGACTCTAAGGATGGCCCAAATAAATTAGACTAGATCTTACAAAAGCACATAAACATCGTCTTCATCAACTCAACGAATTGGATGAAGCACACCTGTCTGTTGTAGAGTGCATGATTGTTATTCAGCAACAGAGAATGACCTGGAATGACAAGCATATAAAAAAAAAAAAATTAAAAAAGGTGTCTGGGCGCTCCTCTATGATTCCAGATTTCAGGATTTTCCAGGAAAATTACAGACACGGTGGCTAGGACCATACAAAATCAATGAAGTCCATGATAATGGCACAGTCACGTTAAGCACCATAGACGGGTTCGGATCTCCATTTCGGGTCAATGGACACCAGCTATGACTCTATCATCATCCTCCCTCAAAAGAATATTTCTACCAAGAGGTAAGTAAGGACCCTACCGTTCAAATTGTGGCTGGCTAGGAAGGTAATCCAGCCACCCCAACTCCATAAATGTTGAAGTCTATTGACACTATACATACTGTATATAATTTTGTTTTCTGTAGATTTTATTTAGTTTTTATTATTATTATTTTTTACAGTCATTCCAGAAAGTCAAAAATAGGGAGGATAACTATAATGAACTCAACTAGCACTCTTTTCTGTTCCGAACTCCCGCTTCATCTCAACACCCAAACCCTGTCTTCCGTAGAGAAATGAAGGTGTCATGATTCAACAGCAACAATTGGGCAACCATAATGAAATTCATAACATTAACAAACCATCCATTACTTAATTTTGAAATAAACCAACTCATAAATGAATTTAGTTGATGAGGAATCAACCTTGAATTCAAGCAAAATACATTGCTAGGTTTCTAAAAATTACCTATTCAGATGGTTAAAAGCAGAAACATTGTTGTTCCTTTTGCACACCTGTTGTTTCTTTGAACGAAACAATTGTTGTTCATTTTGCGTGCCTGTTGTTCCTTTGAACGGAACAATTGTTGTTCCTTTTGCACGCTTGTTGTTCCTTTTGCATGCATGTTGTTCCTTTTGCATGCCTGTTGATTCCTTTGAATGGAACAATTGTTGTTCCTTTTGCGCGCTTGTTGTTCCTTTGAACGAAACAATTGTTGTTCCTTTTGCACACCTGCTGATTCCTTTGAATGGAACAGTTGTTGTTCCTTTGTCGCACCCGTTATTCCTTTTGCACACATGTTGTTCATTTTGTCGTTCCTTCCCTACATTGTTGATAAAATGCTAAAAATTTCCTTTGGGGTACAACTTTAACCAAATAATTTTCACCAACATTATTTATAACGATCTATCATTATTTTGTGGAATATCTCCCATACCTTATCAAATTGTTTTTTTGGATCACTTTCTTCGAAATATCTTAAACCTTGTTCATAACCTGTAACCACCATAATTCATTTCTTTTCCCTTATACATACAAATACACTTAAATGATATCTTACCTTTATAATTAATAAGGAGTCTGCAACACACTTTTACTTGGCATCCTTACACTTCTTTACACCATCCCTTACTCTTAAGGAGTAGATGAGCCTCCCTTCATACACTTCCAAAAAAAAAAAAAA
>ML820211.1:102581-124006 GCA_009831015.1 Picea engelmannii
TTGATTATATTGAATATCAACATATTCCTAGATGTCTAAATACATTAACTGATGCATTGGCTAACTATGTATTAGACAGACATTTGGATCATTTATAAATCAATCACATCAACTTTCACACAACACAAGATAAACCGGTAGAAGCCGTATGTATATATAACGATCAAAAGAGTTTTTACAAAAACGTTCTGTCCAAGGACCAAAATTTCAAAATCTGAAGCTCATAACTTCTACAAAGTGACGTCATGGATGACATTCACGGTAACACATGACTGTCCAGGCAACCCTACGAAGCAGTCAGCCAATGGACTCTGACACTCCTACTGTATGACGCTAATAACGTCGTGGAACCTCTCCAAGAGGCATGTCTGGAATATCTGTTGTCAAACCCTCTAGGTTTTGTTCCACTGCTTCATAATCCTCGACGTCCCATTGTGGCACCGGCGCTACCTCTACTCGTCACTAAATAGGAGAAGTACCAGGAGGTCGGTAAGGTCCCACATCTGTGTCATCAAAAAATAATTTTGTATTTAGACCTTGGATGAACATTAAAAAACATTTGCATATGATCAAATTCACAAAAACATTTAAAAAGAAAAAATGTGTACTTCTTACCAAGTTCCCCCCACTAAGCTCCCTCGGGCAGGGCCAAGTCCGGATCTCCTCAGAAATCCAACCCGGCATAAGAATAATCATCGACCATCAGCATCTTTGGTCACAACCAGTCGAACAAGGTATCATCATATTTGATAATTGGTCCAGCTACGTGTCGGGCCATGAGCTGACACCATCTCATCATTCCTTGATCTGTTGGAGCCGGTAAATCCCACTCAACTTGCAGCCTCAGTAAGGGAACCCTCTCAAGGAAGAAGGACACTCACAAAGACCCGTACCCGAAATGCTTCAAGTTACCTCGCCTGCATTTGGTCAACTGCCTCTTCATGCTACAAAGCACTGCATCTGCCCAGTTACCCAAGGCTTAGTACACTCTATGCCATACTGAAAGTAGCTCTAGAGAGCCATGTGAGGAGCGGAGCTCCCAGCCATACGCGAAATGGTGAACAAAATAGTGCGGAGGGTCAAATCTCACACTCCCCAAATAGCTACTTTCCCTTTGCTCCTCTCTACCTCTGGAACACAGTGCAAACGGCAGTACTCACTCATAGGAAGCCCACCACCTCTGCTACCAGTCAAGTTCACGTGGTACCCACGCCGTGACAGTCCTATCAAGAAGTAAATTTCCTCAATATCCAAGGACAATGTGTGGACCCCTACATGGAATACTTGTTGATTGGGATCCCACATATGCACGAGGTACTCCAATAACCTGACTTGGGCCATCATGCCTAGGATACGAAAGAACTTCAGAAGACCACAGTTTCGCAAAGCAGCAATGGTGGGCGGATGATTTCTGGCAATGGAATTATCTTCTTCGTTCTCCCTTTCACGCCATTCTAGAACCATGGTGACGCCCAAATACCTGCATAAGAAGCACAAGAAGAAGATTAATAAATCTATTCAACATTTGGTATCTTTTCATTCAGCAAAACTTCAAAAAAAAATTACACTTTGTGGTTCTCGCAGGTGCCCTTTAGGCACAGTGCGAGGTTCTCGCAGGTGCCTTTGGGCTCACCTGTGAGAACGACCCATTATCGCAGGTCCCGTGTGGATCACCCACGAGAATGGCTGAGCGCAATAATAGCCCCCAAAACAAACTCAAAACGGTGTTTTTTGCCAATGAAAAATGAAAAATTAAACCATGAAAAGGTAGAGGAAAAAGAGCCTACCTCACTGCCACTGATGGTTTGTAGAATGGATGCTCGTAACTCCCGCAATCGAACGCCGAATTTCAAGGGTAAAAGAGGGTTTTTGGGTTCAAATATTGGTAAAGATAAAATGATATGGTAAAAAGAGTTTTTACTTCTTTATATTTACTTTTACCATGTTATTGGATTTTATAATAATTTATTTATTAAAAACCTAATGCCTAATTCCTTTTTGAGTACAACTGTTGTAGGCGTAATGACTTTGATGTTCATGCACAGGGATGCGGATATATTTTTCTTCTTCATCACATGTCTTGATTGTTTTTTATGGTTTTTGTACAAAACCTCGAGCTTGGTCTTTGTCCGTTCTCACGCTCGAAAATGCATGAGAACACAATCAAGCACACTTTTATCACTTTTTCGGGCTCAATAAGGTTATACGAAAAAGGAACCCCCTTGGAGTCCTCTTTAATCTCTTTTCAGACTCTCTAAACATGAAAAGATAGCCGAGCGACCTTGCTATTTTCACGCTCGTTAAAGTATTTGAAGAAAGCGTCTGTTGGGTGATAATTTATCTCTTTTTCGGTCTCATCAAACTATTTTACGAAAAAGGAACTGAGAGAGTTCTCTTTTAAGTGTTTTTCCAGACTCTATAATCATGAAAAACCTTCGATTTTTCTATCTTTGGACTCGTTAAACAAACCAGGGATGATTTTAAGAATGGAAATTTATTTTAAAATGTAGAAACCTTGGAGAATCTTACTAATCCTTCATATGCCAACTATAAATGTTTAGCGATATTTTTGTAAAAATATTCAAATTTCTAAGGATTTTATATATCTTTTATAAAATTTTGGTGATTTGTAAGGTAAAATAATTTTATCTTATAAAATTTGGGCGAATCATTTTTAAAATAGCGAATCTCGTTTTTGGAAAAACCATGGAAAATTAACCCATGAGCGAAATTTAGCCCCTAAAATCATCCATGAAACAAACATTGACAAACCTGTAATGGGACCGAACCACTCCTTCCTAGGGTTCGTTAAACATACTCCGAAGGACTTATCCGAAGGATAAGCTTATATCAACAAGCATATGTTATCCTCCTCAAGCTTGCGTAAAAATAAAGAGGTACTCGCCAGAAATGGTGGGGGAAATTTTGGGAAAGGGATGTGTTCTCATATTCATATTAATTGGCAGTAAGTGTCACTCTTGAACATGACACCCCCCTATTCATTATTTGAAGCTAGTTTGGGAAATCCATTTGTCTCTCATTCGATTTTCTACAAGGTCATACCCTGCGTCGTCTCTGAGTCAATGCTGCCAAATCATTGGTCATGTCATTCATATGTTCAAGAGAAGTTCATCTGAAACCTTTATTGAGTCGGCCATCTGCAGTTGTCCATTCACTCTGTGTCGGCCTTCCCTGTGTCCAGTCCAACTTACATCATACTCTGTTTCACCTTAAAAATCTGTTACTCATTTCGTGTCATTGATGGGGGATACATCAAGGCCCTCCTGTGACAAGTTTTGTTCCGTCGACTTCAGCTCTTTATCCGGAAACAAGACTTAGAAATTATTTGGTACCTTGGAACTTGCATGCCTCAATGGCAGGTTTCCTCGCTTTGGACAGTGGGTTTACATCATTGACCCCTGATCGAAATATTCTGTCGGATGTTTGACCTCAACTCATTCATTCACATTCGAAGGATTGTACTAGAGTACCTTGGGAGTCATTGACATTAATGTTGATTTCCCTCGCACTTGTTAACGGTTTCATCAATGACCGGTAATCAAGTGGTTTCTACCATGTTCGACTTCAACACATGTAATCACATGGTTAGATTCGTACTTTTGGGTGACGGGATTGAAGACCCTGGATATGATCTCTTGGTCCAGGTTGCGATGGAATATGTATAATCTGCGACACATAGATCCACTTTGTATGTATCATGGCTATGTCGTCTCAATTTGAATTTTCTCGCATAGATCCACAGTGTATTCCTAGTGGCTATGCTATATTTTGACGGCATGGATCTACAGTGTATGATTGGTGGCCATGACCTATGCTTATAATGTCATTCGTCTGTGATCTGAATATGGGAATGCCTACCTCGGGATTAATATGATATTTTGCAGATGCTTGGTTGTTCGTAGGTTTTCGATTAGGTGTGCTCCTGGTTTCTGACACACACACGCAATTTACAAAGTATTTCGGTTGTTAGTGATTCCGGCCTCATACTTTGGGGGGCATTTTGTTACCCATGATTTTGGTCATATTGATCATGTATTGATGATGGTGTGCTCAGGCTCCTCATAAGAACTTTCTCCTGAGAAAAGTGACATTCATCTCTTCCCAGAAAACATACTTTTGAAGAGAGTTCACAGGTTGCTTATATCCTAGGGTGTGAGAATGACCCATTCTCACAGGCTTCCTTCATCTAGGATGCAAACTTCTCGCACTGTGCTACATAGCTAGGGTGCAAACTTGCTCTCAATCTTGGAAAAAGATGAAGTCTCGATGGTTCTAGAAGGGAATCTTCTAGAAGAATGGGTTGGCATTCGAATGGTTATCCTTTTACTGGTTTCCCTGATATTGTGGGATCATTCTTATCCAAGTAACCATCTCATCCTCTCCTATATATTGATGGAATTCTCATGGAAAATTTTAAGTAAGATTCATTGGAGAATTGGTGAAAGAATTGTGTGAAGATCCTAGCTTGAATAGGAGCTTGGAGACTCTAGCAAGTCTATCAAGAGGAATTAGATCTTTTTCATACAAGGATTGAGCAAGTGTGTGTGTTGGAGCCAAGAGCCACCGAAAGGAAGCTTGCGACATCAAGGCGATCAGGTTGTATCTTCTACTTTCAATTAATATGATACAGTGGCATGTCCTTTTCCCATAAAGTCATTCTTACTTTATTGTGTAATTTCTTGATCATACACATAAGTTGAAAATTGAATATATTTTGCTATATTCACTTTGGTTGGTTTGTGTTGTCTTGGTATTGACCTCACGAGAGTACCGGAGAAAAGCGGGAGCAACAGAGACCCTAGGAAGCGATACAAAGGTATGTTACTTGTTCCTCCCTACTAGCTAATTCAATGGTAATAACTTAGGGAAAGAGTCATGTCTTGTCCTGTTTTGTTCTAGATCCAGGTGGATCTAGAGAGATCTGTTAGTGTCTGCACCTACCGATTAGTCCGATAACAACAGACTTTATCAATGAATCTGTAGCATTCTTCAAAGTGTCAACATTTTCCAGCAACACCTTATTTTCCTCAACCATCTCTCTCACAAAGTGATATTGAACATCAATATGCTTTGTCTTCGAATGATAAGCTGGGTTCTTTGCCAGGAATATTTCTCTCTTACTGTCACAGTCTAATCTCATTTCTTGTTGCACCAACCCAATACCTGAACACAATATTTGTAACCATACTTCTTCCTTGCTTGCATGAGTGGCCGCCATGTATTCAGCTTCTGTAGTTGAGAGTGCCACTACAACCTGTCTTTTTCTCATCCAACTGATTGCTCCTCCAAATAGGTTAAACACATACCCACTTGTAGATCTTCTGTGATCCAAATCTCCAGCCCAGTCTACATCAACAAAGCCATGTATGTCCACCACTCTGTCCAATCTCGGTCTTCCTTGGTAGCACAATCCATAAATGGTGGTGCCACGAAGATACCTGAAGACCCTCTTTATTGTTGTCCAATGCTCCTTCCCTGGTTTTGACATATACCTACTCAAAACTCCCACTGCATGTGTAATGTCTGGTCTAGTACAAACCATTGCATACATCAAACTGCCAACTGCACTGGCATATGGAACATGGGACATGTCCTCTTCTTCTTCTTGTGTCTTGGGACACTGAACTGCAGATAAATTTACACCTATAGGAATAGGAACCTTGACCGGTTTACTTCCATGCATATTAAACCTCTGCAATATCGTTTCAACATATTTTCTTTGATTCAACCAGAGTTTTTTGTTTGCACGATCTCTTTTAATCTCCATTCCCAGAATGAAGTTAGCAGCACCGAGATCCTTCATCTCAAATTTGGAGGATAGCTACAATTTCACCTCCTTGATAACATCCATGTTATTTCCTACCAACAACATGTCATCAACATACAACACTACATAAATGAAGTTATTACCAACCTTCTTGGAATATACAAGGTGATCAGCCCTGCTTCTTACAAATCCCAATCCAAGGATGTATGTGTCAAACTTTTAGTACCACATCCTAGGTGATTGCTTCAGACCGTTGTTGGCAGCCAATTCACATTTTTTCTATGATCCTATAAGCTACCTACACCTATGTTTTGCAAACATCAAGTTTTGTCGCAATTTTCAAATAGACGACATTTTCATTTCTTGCGACATTTACACACTTATTTTCGTTTTGTTTTCACGACTGTAAGCATGAAAACTTCTCCTTTCGAAGTCATATTTCGATCATTATCTGAACTGACAATATCTATTTTTTCATCATGCCTATTGCGCTCACCTTTTATTGATCATTATACAACTGGCAAGATCCTCTAATCGGTTCTCATACTTCGATTGATTGTATAACTTGGTTTTATTGAGTTTGTAAGGCATTTGGATTTTCACTTTATATGAATTGCCTGATCATTAATTCTATGAAAATGCATAGGGGTTATGATTAAATTTTTTATATATATATGATATAATCCTTATGTTAATCTTTTCATAACTTTTGGCTTGTCAACTATATGAATATCGTTTGGCACGTTGATTAAACTATTGATATCGGTTGATACATTGGCACATAGTTGAGTTTGGTATGGATTTCAATTTGACTGTTGGTAGATTTAAAAAAGCTTGGTATAACGTTGATCGCACATGCACTTAACATTGTTCATTAGTCGGCCAAGTGATATGCCTGTTCACTATGCTATAATGGGTTGAATTACTATGTAAATTGGCGGTTGTACTTTGACCATAATTGTTTTGCATGGAAGTGAATAACTCCACCACCTTCGCATGCTCGCATTTATGCATATCCCTTTTTCTCAGCTCGGGTAGCTCTGCTCCTGTGTGTGTTGGTGAATACAAACCCTTCCCTTACCATGTGTTCGGCTCCATGGCACCAGTCGTACAAGTCGAGCCCAATGGAAATCAAGCCCTGTTAATGTTTGACAATGCCCGCCGAGATTTGGAGGACAGTGGATGGCTTACCTTTGTGAAACGATTTGAGGGTTTTAACCTTTGTGTAGCACGACAGTTTTCCATGACTTTCGATGGATGTCAAGCCAAGGTGGGCGACATACAGCTAGAGATCGATGAACATTTTATCAGCTCAGCTACGGGGTTATCTACCTCGGGGCAGCGTTGGTTTAAGAATTGTAAGGTCGAGGAAGTGCCATGGAAATTGTTGTTTCAATCGCGCAAAGTCACCTCTTGTGATAGAGGTATGCCCATATCTATGCTCAAACCACGATGGAATGACTTTTTAATGATACTTAAGAAGTTCGTGACCTGTGAAGGTCGATACGGACTTGTGTTCCTCTACCACCTGCATCTATTGATGAATTTTATAGGGTATCCTCTAAACATGCCTTTTTATTTTCATCGGAGCCTGTATAAGATGTCGAAATGATATAAAAGGTAGTAGGCTGACAGCAGCCTGTTCCAGCATGGGCTTATTAATCTCATCGTTGTTTATCATTTGAGTTTGAAGGGTGATATTTGGAGGCATTTCATCGCCCGTAATGGCTTTGAGGACACCGACCCTGTACAGGTTGATAAACCTGTGGTAATTGAAACTAAGGTTGAATCGCCTGTACCCTTACACCTCCTACTGCCTAAACCCTCGGTCGACCCTGGTGGTGACCTACTCGACACTGTAACTAAGAGTGCAGAGGCCATTAAAAAGCCTATGAGCAAAAATCCCAAGGAAACCCTTACTACTGATGCCAAAGGGAAAAGGAATGCCCGGCTCATTTCGAGAATGGACAGAAACAAACCAAAACCCTCTGCCGAATCTAACCCTATCATCCTAAGTGAGGACTCTGATTCTGATATTGAGCCTTTTCTGGCCAGCGAGTATCCCTACTCGCAAGGTTTATGTGCCGAGCCCCCTTATGATTTTGTGTCAAACCTTCCCCCCTGCCTAAAGAACGACCCTGACTATATGGGTATTAAATTGCCTCGTGAAACCCTCAGTCATTTGCCCAAACCCTCGCCTGCTCTGTCTAAACCCACACAGTCAACCTATGACCAATGAAATTCATGGTTAGAACGGTATTATATTGATGTTCCTATACTCCAATCAAAGATTCAATCACTAGAATACCAGATTGCAGTGCTAACCAGTCAAAAAGCCAAGCTACAAACAACAGATAAAAAGAAAAAGATAATCGGCTCCATTCTGTTCAAAAACATGGAATCAGCCACGGCTGTTGTAAATCCCAAACTGGCATAATCAAGCAGCCTCGTCGCTACACAGGTATGGTTTTGACATCGTTTTGTTTTGTAAATAATCTAGGTTGATTTGAATTCAGTTTTTAAATAGCTCTGTTTACATCTTGAATAGATCTGTTATAATTGTGTGCATTCTATATATAGCTTTTCTTTGAATAAAATGAAATTTTGTTTGGATATATGGTTTGATCATCCCCAGTTTAGACACCGATAGATTCTCATTTTGATTTGATTGGTTTTCGTTTGATTTGATTTGAGCGTGTGTCTGATTAAGTTAACGAAATGGACGTTGTGCTTTCAATTGGATTGGTTTGGTATCTACTCTGAACTGTAAGTTTTCATGATTACGATCATGTTGGATTTGATCTCGTTATGGTTCGGATGCTCTTATTGGTAAACTATTTCAAAGAGACTGTTGGTTACGATATGCCCTATCATATGATTTTCAAAAATCATGAATATTGCTCTGCTCGGTTTTAATTTGGGAAATAAAGACTCTATTTTTATAAAAACTATATGCTCATGTAAGTCGATGCTAGTAATATTCATACCCGAATCGTGGGACAGTTTCGATTCACGATGATTATGTTAAGACTCCTTGCTATTTGATTCGCTTAAATCGAATTCAGTTGATTCGATTACCCTCATGAGTTAGATTCACATCATGAAGTGCTACTCTGTCTGTTTTTAACTTGCAAACGAATTGGTCAATATTTGTTGTCTCTATCGAATCTGGTAATAATGTGTTTTAAACAAATAATTTCGATCAAAGGAAATCGATATTGTCTACCCAGTTTACTAAAAACAAACGATCATATAATTCTTGTGAACCCTGTTGCCAGCTGAGTGATTTCATCACGATTTCGTTTATAGACAGTTATGCACCAGTGTTGATTTAATTCGTTTATGGTATGTATCTTTTGCTATATCGTTACAGCTATAACGATTGGAAAATGATTTTGTTGGATTGGATCGTATCTCTTGTTTAACAATCGCATACGATATGTTTGATTATCGGTTTCAATTGGATATGAAACAATCTTATGATTGTCCGATTATGACTCTGTGGACCCGATTTTGTGGTAACAAAAGAACAGAGTATTCTTATCTCTGTATTCGGTTGAATCATTTTGATCCTGTTTAATTTTAAATGATAAAACCATTCCAATCTCAATGATTCGTTTTCAAATGGTTATTGGAAGATAATTGGATTTAATTCTTTTAAAAGCTTTGAATCGATTCTGATGTTGATTCTGTATCTCATTTAGACTAGCTACAGAATCGCATGATTCTGTAGCTAGTCTATAGAATTTAATTTTTATCATTTTATTAATAAAAGAGTCTTCTAACTCGTCTATTTTTTGTCCTTTTCAGGTGAATTTGAATTGCATGGGATTTGATGGACAGTTTAGAGGATATCTGGATGTTTTAGTTTTATTTTTTTTAGTTTCCTAGTTTAGTTGAACTTGGGAATATCTTCTCAGATTATGTAAACAGTTTGATAACTTCCACAAGGAGGTTTTACCCTGTGGAGAAACTTATAAATACTTATTATTTTTGTAATAAGGACATCCTCATTCGTGGGAGAACAAGGATATGGAATTTTAATACAAACCGAGACAGAAGTTGATGTTCTGCTACAGCTTTAGCTTTTCATAATATCAATCTTTTGTTTCACGTTTATGTTTATAAATTTGCATTTGTTTAATGACTACTTTAGCTATCTTAGTCTTTTGCAAATGATATGATTTAATTGATATAATCCATATCTGATTTCTTCTAGTAGTATTTAAAAAACATAGCAATTACTTGATTCAGTTTGTGAATGACAGATTTCTCTTCCTCATCAATTGAATTATTAAGTATAAGTTTTTGCATAACATGTTTACCTAATTGCAGAGATTTATAAATCATATAATTGTTATGATTTTTTATGTCTTGTTTGTCCTGTAAACAAACTCAAAGAGCATTGCAGCTATCGTTTACGAGAAGCTTCTGGATTATTCGGTGCGATTTTCCTTCCTCCGATCAGCTTCGAATATCATCATACACAGGACAAATCTGGAGCGTTTCCATGTCAGTTTGTCATTTGTTTGTTTAGTGTATTTATTAGTAGTTTAGTTTAGATATAAGTTTAGTTAGATTTATAGGTAGAATTAGTATATTAGTGTTTAGTTTAGTTAGTTTTCTGTTTTGTTTCTTGTTTATAAAATTATAAAATCAACAAAAAATACCTTTCTCTGTCTTAGGACAGATTGCAAATGAATTTTTCAGGTTTTACTTAAATATGTAAATTGTAGACACTATACATTTTGTAAATAGGTTATACTTTAGATAGTAGTTAGTATAGTATTAGTTAGTATTTTGTATATATAGAGATAGTAGATTAGTTTATTAGTTTGTTTTATTTATTGTTAGTTAGTTTAGTTTGTTTTATTTAGTTTTAGTTAGATTAGTTTAGATTAGTTTTATTTTTTTTTCTTAGGACCTTATATCGGCTAACGGAGCCGCTAAACCTATCAGGGTGGTTCATTCCAAACGGCTTGGGTTATTAGACAACCCCGGACCGGTTCCACTCTCTCAGTTGATGGACGGTTGATTTCGTCTGTCAACAAATGGTGCTAGAAGGAGGGACTTAACTTAATTAATGGAACGAGACGGTCACAAGACTCCTCCCCCCCCTAATTGCTCACCTATAGTGACTAGAATCCATTCACACGATAATATTCCCCTTCAAACAGTAACTACTTCAACCGACGATCCACATATCACAGTTGAGCCAGCAACCCCTAATCCTAAAGGTGGTGACGTACAAGAGATTGTCCGTCAATCTCTTATTAAAACACATAGTGCCTTAGCTCGTCTTAGGCAACCAAACCATCTGTGGGTTCAACCTTTAGACTTCTCTGATATCAGAGAATAATTAGGAGATACTAACCTCATTGTGAATCCCACAGATCCAATCACAAATCCTGCTACAGGAGGATCTGGGATACCTCCTTCACCACCTCCCTCATCTCCTTCCTCTTCTGGAGGAGATTCATCGGAAGACGAAGGCAACTCACCTTCTCATCCTTCCACACCCACTACCCCAATGGAAAATCAGAACAACCCTGCTAGACCTTGGCTTGATCAGGATGTTGTAGATGTACCTGGAGCCCAGCACCCTTTACCTAATCACCCAGAGAAATGGCTTCCCAAGTTTGATCCTGATTCGAAACAGATAGCTGAAGATCATATCAAAAAAATTATGTTAGCCATTAGACTCTGTAATGTTGAACATGAAGATGTTGTCTGTAGGTTGTTCCCTTATACTTTCGAGGGTAATGCATCGACATGGTACGTTGCCCAACAACCCCATACCATCGTGTCTTGGGAAAAGTTTGAGTCATGTTTTTTGGAAAAGTTCGGAGACGATAAGCCTCCGGATGTCTTAGTCATGGACCTTTCTAGCTTAAAAATGAACCCAAAAGAAAAAGTTAAAGATTTTAATCAAAGATTCTTAACACTTAAAATCCGAATCCCTGAAGATTCCATGCCTGTTGAGAGTCTTATAATAGCTTACTACACTAAAGCTTTGCATCAAAGCATAGCTATTTGGGTTAAACGATTGAAAAAGGCCATGTTGTTAGAAGCCTTCGAAGAGGCCAGTCAAATTGAAAAAGATATACTTAGACTTAAGGACTCTTCTAGCAACGAAACTGAAACTAGTTCTTCTTCCAAAAAGAAGATTGAAATTCTCCCCAGATCTACTCAAAGTAAAACACAACCTAAAAACTCTGATTTGGAAAATTTAACTAAAGTTGTTCAAAAACTGTCGAATCAAGTTATAGACTTAAAAAGGTCGACTGAAGAAGCTTCCTCGAGTAAAGGACCCTACAAAACCCGTTTCCGAAAGCCTTTTCCTACCAACCAACCTAATCCAAACCCCGAAGGCTTAAATTTAGAAAGTTTGCAATGTGCCCTTCAAACAATTCTAGGAGCCCAAGATAACTTGATACCCCCTGAGATCCCTCGGGAGGTAGTTGAACCAAAAAAAGTTCAAGAAGAAGAGTCTTCTCCAAACATTTTTGGACACTTCTCGGATAGAATCTTCCAAGCTAACCTCGAGACTGTTCATCCCTACAACACTAGGTGTAAGACAACAAATAACCCTTCTTCTGAAAACACCACAACTTTGCCTCCAAAGCCATCTAAATCAGAAGAAACTAAACAGAGTAATGTCAGCCCCAACTTAGATTATGATGTTGTTGAAGATCTTAAAAAGTTAAGGGCTAACATTTATATTTATGAGTTATTGAAGTTTCCATTTCTGCTTCAAAAAATGTTGCAAAATATTTCAAAGAACGGCAAGAATGGTAATTCAAGTGGTAACAAGGTTGTGCAAAGCAAAGTCCCTCAGAAGACTTCCACTAAAAATAATCCTGATCCTCAAGATAAAGGAAGCCTTCCTGTAGTCCCTGTAAATAATGTAAATAATGTAGATAAATTAGCCTTGGAAATTGCGAGTAAGAAGCCACAAACTATTACCCCTAGCACTCGCAAGAATGTACCTCCATTTCTTTTAACTTTCGATATTTTCAACAGAAATGTGCATAATTGTATGGTGGACTCAGGAGCGTCATACAATGTGATGCATTGGTCTGTCTGCCAAAAGATTAACACTGAAGTGGAACCATCTACCTTAAAAATCATACAACTTGATCGAACAAATGTTAAAGTTATAGGCGAACTAAAAAATGTATTGATTAGATTATCGTCTAACCCAAAGGTTCATCAGGTTATTGATATAATTGTTGTGGATATTCCAGAAGTGTATGGTCTGTTTTTAAGCAGGGACTGGTCAGAGCAGCTACATGGTTACTTTGCGACAGACTGGTCTCACTTATGGCTTCCAGAGAACGGTAAGCCTAACAAGATCAGGGTGAATCGTGAGCGCTACCTCAAGTTCACGGTCACAGATTTGAACGATCCCAACGAACCATATACACCTTCTGCTGATTCACCTAAATTCCAAGGGATGGACACCTTCTTTGCCAATTTCATGGTCGAGGCTTCACCTATCATCAATCCAGAACAGCAGTCTGAGATCATAGCATATATGCAACCAACAGCTTCTATGCAACAGTCCCATGTGCCCGATGGAAATCAAATTTGGTCTCTATATTTCGACAGTTCTAAGTCTAAAGAAGGAGCTAGAACAGGTTGCATCATTATCAATCCAGCAGGTAACAAGACATTAATGGCTTGTAGACTAGAATTTGAATGTACTAATAATACTGCAGAATATGAGGCTTTATTGCAAGGTCTTAGAAAAGCTCTGGATATGAACATTCAAAACCTGGTTGTATTTGGCGACTCTGAAATAGTAGTTAGACAGGTAAGAGATTCTATACACTGTCTTTCCCCGCATCTCAAAAGTTACCAGTCTGAGGTATGGAGTCTTATGAATAAATTTTCTGCTTTCAATATAAATTCCATTCCTAGACTAAATAATGTTGAAGCAGATCTATTAGCTAATGTAGCCTCGAAACTTCTTCCTGCAAAAGGCTTATCCCCAGACGCATTCTCCGTCGAGCTATTGTTTCGACCATCTGTTCCTGACAATATCACAAATTGGAGAGTATTTGATGATGATCCGCAGATCATTAACTTTCTTCACATGGAAGAAACCTTTCAAGGCGTGGTGATAGATGAACGCACGCACGACGACAATTTGCACGATTTTACGGTAATACCTGATTCGAAATCTCCTGAAGATCTATCGGACATGGTAAATTCCATACCCAAATCCATAGTTATATTAGAGAAGTTTTATGATTTTGAAGATAAATTTAAAAAGATGGTCAATTGTAAAACTAATAAGTCCTCGTTGTCTTATGAAAAAGTGAACTTAGGAACTAGTGAAAATCCTCAGTGCATTAATCTAGGCTTGGGATGTTCTAGACAAGAAAAAGATGCATTTGTTAAATTATTTAAAGGATTTAAAGATGTCTTTGTATGGATGTATAATGATCTCAAAACCTTCGATCCTAATATCATACAGCATGTCATCCCGATGAAGCCCCAAACTTTACCCTTCCAATAGAAATTGAGGAAGATGCACCCTAAACTAGAACCGACCATTCAAAAAGAATTGAATAAACTCCTAAGTGCTAAAATAATTTTTCCTGTTAGGCACACTCAATGGGTGTCCAACCTTGTCCCAGTCCGGAAGAAAAACGAGGAAATTCGACTTTGCGTCGATTTCTGAAACCTCAATAGAGCGTCTGACAAAGACAACTATCCTGTCCCACCCATGGAACAGATCCTTCAACAGGTATCCGGTTCTGAGAGGCTATCCTTGCTTGATGGTTTCTCTGGATACAACCAAGTCCTGATGTCTCCACCAGACCAACTCAAAACTACCTTTCGTACCCCATGGGGCACTTATGCTTATCGCAAAATTCCCTTTGGATTGATTAATGTTGGTGCTACCTTTCAGAGAGAAATGGACATTGCTTTGCAAGGCTTAATCAATCACTCCATCGTAGTTTACTTATATGATGTGACCTTTTATTCTAAAAACAAAGACGATCATCTAGCTCACTTACGAGCCGTTCTGCTACAATGTCGTAAATACAGCATCTCTTTGAACCCCAAAAAGTCTATCTTTGCAGTAGAATAGGGTAAACTCCTAGGATTCATAGTGTCTAGTGAAGGAATGATTATTGACCCCGAAAGGACTCAAGTCATCGCTAAACTTTCCCCTCCTACATCCAAAAAATCCATGTAGTCTTTCTTAGGCCAGATTAACTTCGTGAGAAGATTTGTCCCCAGTTTCTCCGAAATGGTTAGGCCTCTATAGAACATGATCAAGAAAGACACCCAATATCACTGGGGACCCAAAGAAAATCAAGATTTTAATGCCATAAAGAAGGCCATAATAGACGCTCTGTCTCTCATGAGCCCTGATTTCTCTCAATATTTTACACTCTATACTTTTGCCTCTGACCATTGTTATGTCGTCGTCCTAACTCAGAAGAATACCGAGAACAACGAAGTACCCATCGCCTTTATGAGATCTACTTTCAAAGTTGTTGAACTTAACTACCCAGCGGTTGATCGGCAAGCCTACGTTGCTTTCAAAGTAGTTAAGCATTTCCGGTCCTATCTTTTGAAGTCAAGGACGAAAGTCATTGTTCCCTACCCTGTCGTAAGGAACTTGTTAGTGCACAAAGACTTAGGAGAAAAGAGAGCTAACTGGGTCACCTCCTTGCAGGAGTATGACTTAGAAATCACCCCAGCTCAGATCGTGAGAGGCCAAGGGTTGTGTAAGTTGGTTGTTGATTTGGAAACAGGACAGCAAGAAGATAGGGATACGTCAAACCTAGGACAAAGTGATCAAAGTTTGATCTATTGCGCACAAAACCTCGTTAGTCCCTGGTACGGTGATATTAGATTCTATCTTGAACATGGGTTAGCACCCCATCACCTTGACCCCACCAAGAGAAGAGCGTTAAGACTAAAGTCTGCCTCCTTTTATCTAGTTAACAATGTGTTTTTTCGTCAGAATTTTGACAGTGTACTGATGCGCTGTCTCGAGAAAGATGAAGCAGAAAAAGTCTTGCTAGAGTTGCATGCAGGAGAAGTTGGTGGTCACTTCGGTGGTGACACCACTGCTCATAAGGTTTTAATATCCAGTTACTACTGGCCCACGCTTTTTAGGGACGCCCATGCCTTGTGTCGCAAATGTATCATCTGTCAGAAAGCATCAGGGCGGTTGCAAAAACCAGCCTTTCCCTTGCAACCCGTTTGAGTAGATTCTCCTTTCTAGCAATGGGGCCTTGATATCATAGGTCCAATTAACCCTCCATCCTCGCAACAGCACAAGTATATTGTGACAGCCACATATTACTTTACTCGATGGTCTGAAGCTGTTGCGTTAAGAACTGTTAACACTAGTCAGGTAATCGCTTTTCTGAACTCGAATATTATCACCCGTTTCGGTATCCCTGACTGTCTAGTCTTTGACAACGCTTCATACTTTTCTTCTCTTGATATGAGCGAGTTTTCTTTGGAGAAAGGAATAAAGCTGAAGTATTCTGCTAGTTACTACCCCCAGGGCAACAGATTAGCAGAATCAACAAACAAGAACTTGATTAAAATTATCAAGAGAACTGTGGTTGAAAATCACAAGAATTGGCACAATGCACTGCTGAACGCACTGTGGGCTGATAGGGTAATGCCCAAAGCCACTATAGGTAACTCCCCCTTTTTTCTCGTTTATGGCAGAGAAGCAATTCTTCCACCTCACATTCTCCTTCCTTCGCTTTAGTTGTCACAAAAAGTCCACGAAGAAGATTGTCCCCCTTTAGAAAACTGGATTAACGCTTTGATGAAGTTGGAAGAGGTAAGAGCCCAAGCTAAGCATAAATTAGATCAACATCAACAATTGGTTAAAAGCTGGTTCGATTCTAATTTTGCTTCTGATAGGAATTTTGAAGTAGGCGATCTCGTCTTGAAGTGGGACAAACCACACGAAGGAAAGGGTGAGCACTCTAAATTTCAAAACTTATGGCTTGGACCATTTTTAATTGCTGAAAAGTTTGTTCCTAGTTCTTTTCGATTGCAGAATCTCAAAGGGAAGCTTGACACCTATCCGGTGAATGGCCAAGCCCTGAAAAGATACTTTTCTTGATAACTACCCTTGTATATTATGTATATATTTTTTTATTTTTGTTTGCCTTTTAGTTTGCTTTCTGTTTTTTATTTTGATTTATCAGTTTGTGTTTTTGGACTTACACATACCTGTACACTGATCTATTCAGACAAAGATGATAGAAAATTTCTTCGCTGAAATAACTTCTGAAAATTTGTACAAACATCAATGATATATTGTTGAAATTGATATTTGTGTTGAAAAATTTTGTTGTTTGAAAGAAGTTTACTGATTTCAATCTCTGAGCAAAGTTCGTCATGATCATCTATTATCTTTTTACGATGTCCCTTTTCCGTAAAGGAATGACTCAGAAGATGTCTCCCTGTCTTAGGAAGTTGTTTTTGTAAATAAAACATCTCTGGATATAAATAAATGATAGTTCTAAAAAATTCTGATGAGGTCTAAAAATATATATATATGGTAAGATATCAAGATTTTCAGTGTCACCCCGCTCAAATATATATCTATAAAAACAAAATAAAATAAATTATGAATAAGCGTTGTGGGAAGTGCTTGTAAACCCGCCGAGATGTTGAACAGGTATGCTAGCAGCGGGTAAATGCATGCATGGCACCAAGAAAATTTCGTCGGGGTACTGAACAGGCCTGTTGGTAGTGAAGCAATGTCGGGTATATGAAAATCTGCAAAAAAGAAATCTCTTTAATGTCCTTTATTTCGATCCAGAACTTCTTGGCAGGATACAGATGTCAGAGTGGGTTAAATGGCAACCCCATCGAGGCTATGGACGTTTGCTGGCAGCAGTGGCCATGCCAACAGTATTGGAGATTTTACCTTTAATATCGTGACTTTCTGATCTTTAGATTGTTATCAGTTTCCATCTTTTGAAACACTGCTGGAAAAGATGGTTAATGATAATGTTTGTACGAGTTTCCGGTTGTTATTTTCAAGTTGAAATTTTCTTTGTCGTCCTAATCTGAACTTGTTTCTTTGACAGAGATAACTTCTTCTACCAGTGTGTCGCCATTGTTGGCAGCCAATTCACATTTTTTCTATGATCCTATAAGCTGCCTACACCTATGTTTTGCAAACATCAAGTTTTGTCGCAATTTTCAAATAAACGACATTTTCATTTCTTGCGACATTTACACACTTATTTTCATTTTGTTTTCAGGACTGTAAGCATGAAAACTTCTCCTTTCGAAGTTATATTTTGATCATTATCTGAACTGACAATATTTCTTTTGTCATCATGCATATTGCGCTCACCTTTTATTGATCATTATACAACTGGCAAGATCCTCTAATCGGTTCTCATACTTTGATTGATTGTATAACTTGATTTTATTGAGTTTGTAAGGCATTTGGATTTGCACTTTATATGACTTGCCTGATCATTAATTCTATGAAAATGCATAGGGGTTCTGATTAAATTTTTTATATATATATGATATAATCCTTATGTTAATCTTTTCATAACTTTTGGCTTGTCAACTATATGAATATCGTATGGCACGTTGATTAAACTATTGATATCGGTTGATACATTGGCACATAGTTGAGTTTGGTATGGATTTCAATTTGACTGTTGGTAGATTTAAAAAACCTTGGTATAACGTTGATCGCGCATGCACTTAACATTTTTCATTAGTCGGCCAAGTGATATGATTGTTCACTATGCTATAATGGGTTGAATTACTATGTAAATCAGCGGTTGTACTTTGACCATAATTGTTTTGCATGGCAGTGAATAACTCCACCACCTTCGCATGCTCGCATTTATGCATATCCCTTTTGCTCAGCTCAGGTAGCTCTGCTCCTGTGTGTGTTGGTGAATACAAACCCTTCCCTTACCATGTGTTCGGCTCCATGGCACCAGTCGTGCGAGTCGAGCCCAATGGAAATCAAGCCCTGTCAATGTTTGATAATGCCCACCGAGATTTGGAGGACAGTGGATGGCTTACCTTCGTGAAACGATTTGAGGGTTTTAACCTTTGTGTAGCACGACAATTTGGCATGACTTTCGATGGTTTTAGAGCCAAGGTGGGCGACATACAGCTAGAGATCGATGAACAGTTTATCAACTCAGCTACGGGGTTATCTACCTCGGGGCAGCGTTGGTTTAAGAATTGTAAGGTTGAGGAAGTGCCATGGACATTGTTGTTTCAATCGCGCAAAGTCACCTCTTGTGACAGAGGTATGCCCATATCTATGCTCAAACCACGATGGCACGACTTGTTAATGATACTTAAGCACTTCGTGACCTGTGAAGGTCGATACGGACTTGTGTTCCTCTACCACCTGCGTCTATTGATGATTTTTATAGGGTATCCTCTAAACATGCCTTTCTATTTTCATCGGAGCTTGTATAAGATGTCGAAAAGATATAAAACGTAGTAGGCTGACAGCAGCCTGTTCCACCATGGGCTTATTAAGCTCATCATTGTTTATCATTTGAGTTTGAAGGGTGATAGTTGGAGGGCTTTCATCACCCGTAATGTCTTTGAGGACACCGACCCTGTACAGGTTGATAAACCTGTGGTAATTAAAACTAAGGCTAAACTGCATGTACCCTTACACCTCCTACTGCCTAAACCCTCGGCCGACCCTGGTGGTGACTTACCCGACACTGTAACTAAGAATGCAGAGGCCATTAAAAAGCCTATGAGAAAAAATCCCAAGGAAAACCTTACTACTAATGCCAAAGGGAAAAGGAATGCCCGGCTCATTTCGAGAATGGACAGAAACAAACCAAAACCCTCTGCCGAATCTAACCCTATCATCCTAAGAGAGGACTCTGATTCTGATATTGAGCGTTTTCTGGCCAGCGAGTATCCCTACTCGCAAGGTTTATGTGTCGAGCCCCCTTATGATTTTGTGTCAAACCTTCCCCCCTGCCTAAAGAACGACCCTGACTATATGGGTATTAAATTGCCTCGTGAAACCCTCAGTCATTTTCCCAAACCCTCGCCTGCTCTGTCTAAACCCACACAGTCAACCTATGACCAATGAAATTCATGGTTAGAACGGTATTATATTGATGTTCCTATACTCCAATCAAAGATTCAATCACTAGAATACCAGATTGCAGTGCTAACCAGTCAAAAAGCCAAGCTACAAACAACAGATAAAAAGAAAAAGATAATCGGCTCCATTCTGTTCAAAAACATGGAATCAGCCACGGCTGTTGTAAATCCCAAACTGGCATAATCAAGCAGCCTCGTCGCTACACAGGTATGGTTTTGACATCGTTTTGTTTTGTAAATAATCTAGGTTGATTTGAATTCAGTTTTTAAATAGCTCTGTTTACATCTTGAATAGATCTGTTATAATTGTGTGCATTCTATATATAGCTTTGCTTTGAATAAAATGAAATTTCGTTTGGATGTATGGTTTGATCATCCCCAGTTTAGACACCGATAGATTCTCATTTTGATTTGATTGGTTTTCGTTTGATTTGATTTGAGCGCGTGTCTGATTGAGTTAACGAAATGGACGTTGTGCTTTCAATTGAATTGGTTTGGTATCTACTCTGAACTGTAAGTTTTCATGATTACGATCATGTTGGATTTGATCTCGTTATGGTTCGGATGCTCTTATTGGTAAACTATTTCAAAGAGTTTGTTGGTTATGATATGCCCTATCATATGATTTTCAAAAATCATGAATATTGCTCTGCTCGGTTTTAATTTGGGAAATAAAGACTCTGTTTTTATAAAAACGATATGCTCATGTAAGACGATGCTAGTAATATTCATACCCGAATCGTGGGACAGTTTCAATTCATGATGATTATGTTAAGACTCCTTGCTATGTGATTCGCTTAAATCGAATTCAGTTGATTCGATTACTCTCATAAGTTAGATTCACATCGTGAAGTGCTGCTCTGTCTATTTTTAACTTGCAAACGAATTGGTCAATATTTGTTGTCTCTATCGAATCTAGTAATAATGTGTTTTAAACAAATAATTTCTATCAAAGGAAATCGATATTGTCTACCCAGTTTACTAAAAACAAACGATCATATAATTCTTGTGAACCCTGTTTCCAGCTGAGTGATTTCATCACGATTTCGTTTATAGACAGTTACGCACCAGTGTTGATTTAATTCGTTTATGGTATGTATATTTTGCTATATCGTTACAGCTATAACGATTGGAAAATGATTTTTTTGGATTGGATCGTATCTCTTGTTTAACAATCGCATACGATATGTTTGATTATCGGTTTCAATTGGATATGAAACAATCTTATGACTGTCCGATTATGACTCTGTGGACCCGATTTTGTGGTAACAAAAGAACAGAGTATTCTTATCTTTGTATTCGGTTGAATCATTTTGATCTTGTTTAATTTTAAATGATAAAACCATTCCAATCTCAATGATTCGTTTTCAAACGGTTATTGGAAGATAATTGGATTTAATTCTTTTAAAAGATTTTGAATCGATTCTGATGTTGATTCTGTATCTCATTTAGACTAGCTACAGAATCGCATGATTCTGTAGCTAGTCTATAGAATTTAATTTTTATCATTTTATTA
>ML820211.1:125841-150820 GCA_009831015.1 Picea engelmannii
CAGCTGGAAGCTCAACTATATCCCATGCCTCATTCTTATCCAAGGCATCCATTTCTTCAACCATGGCCTTCTTCCAGAGTTTACTATCCTTTGAATTCATTGCTTCCCTGACAGTTATGGGATCATCATCAGTAATAGATAAATCAAAATTGGAATGAAAATCAGGTGGACTATACCTTTCTGGTTGCCTTCTATCTCTCACTGATCTCCTCAATACTGGGGTATGAGGTTCTTCTTCTTCTTCTACTACTTCCTCTGCTTCCTCTTCTTCAGATGATTCAGATTTTGCATCATCCAACTCAAGCTCTATTTTTCTCAGGTTCGTCTTGCGTTGGTGGGAATTCCTGTTTGGACACATCTTTTACCTCTCTGAAAACAACAACTTGACTGTAAATAGTTTTCTTGGTTTCTGGGTTCCAAATCTTATAACCTTTCACACCATCTTTATAACCAATAAAGATACACTTTTCAGCTTTATTATCCATCTTACTCCTATTTTCTTTGGAACATGTGCATAAGCATCACAACCAAACACTCTAAGATGTTGAAGAGAGGGTTTCTTTCCAGACCATACCTCATGTGGAGTTGTATCATCCAACACTGATGAAGGTGATCGATTGACCAGGTAACATGATGTACTCACTGCCTCTACCCAGAATTTTTGTCCTAACCTGGCACTGCTAAGCATGCTCCTTACTTTTTCCATCAGTGTCTTGTTCATCCTTTCTGCAACTCCATTCTGCTGAGGAGTGTATGGAGTAGTCTTCTGCCTTTCTATACCGCACTTCTTATAGAATTCTTCGAATTCATTTCCGCAGAATTCTCCACCATTATCTGTTCTCAATACCTTTATTTTCTTCTCTGTCTGATTTTCTACCAGAACCTTAAACTCTTTAAATTTATCAAATACCTCTGATTTCTTTCTAAGAAAATAAATTCATGTGTTCCTTGAAAAATCATCTATGAATGAAACATAATACACATATTTACCTAGGGATGGAACAGGAACAGGTCTAAACACATCATTGTGTATCAACTTTAGGATCCCCTTTGCTCTTGTAGCACCAGATGGGAATCTTACTCGATTTTGTTTACCATATATGCAATTTTCACAGAAATCAAAATCCAAAGTGCAATTAGACATACCTTCAATCATACCTTTACCGTGTAGTGTTCAAAGGCCCTTTTCTCCAATATGCCCCAGTCTTTGATGCCACCGCATGGTCTTCTTTTTTGGGACAGTATTGGTCTTGTATCCTTCATTTTTCTTCTAAAGGATGACAGAACTGTTACACCCATTAGTATAAGTTCTTCCCAACAAATTGTACAGAGTTCCACAATGAACTCCCCTCATCAACATCATTGCTCCTCGTACCATCTTGCAAGTGTTCTTTTCAAATACAGTTTTCACTCCTGCATCACTCAACTTGCTTACAGATATTAGGATCCTGGCCAGTTTTGGAATGTGTAGAACCCTAGGAAGAGTTATAATCCTTCCATCGTTTAGCAACAACTTAACCCTTCCACATCCCAAGATTTTTGTTGTCGAGTCATCTCCTAGGAATACATCACCACCATCATATTTTTCATATTCAGAGAACCACTCCCTATGAGGAGTCATATGGTATGGTGCACCTGAGTCGATCAACCATACACCATGGTCTTCATGTGTACTTGTAGATGCTAGGTAAACATCACCTCCTTCTTCAATGAAGGTTTTCACCTCCGTGGAAGAGGTACTATCAGATCCCTTTGGTATTTCAACCTTCTTAGACTTGCAATCTTTCTTATAATGCCATGTTTTACCACACTTCCAGCATTTCCTCAAAGATTTTCCTGGAGACTTAGATCTACCTATAGATTTAGATCTCCATCCCGAAGGCTTACCAGGGTTCCTGTCTTGGGTACACCCTCTTACAAATAAATCATATGTGTTGTGACCATCCATGCTTTTTTGCCTCATCTCTTCAAATAACAAGGATGCAACTACATCCTCATACTTCAATGTAGATTGAGTGGTACTACCTATTGCTACAACCAGATTATCCCAAGAGTCTGGCAAAGAACATAACTAAGTAATACACTTATCTTCTTCTACAATCGTAATATTAATAGATCCAAGTTGATTTACCAGAGTATTAAAGGCATTTAGATGTTCTGTCACAGAATCTCCATCTTCCATCCTAAGATGATACAGCTTCTTTCGAAGAAACAACTTGTTTACCAGGGACTTTGATTGATATAAATTCCCTAACTTATCCCATAGTTCCTTGGCTGTAGATTCTCCCGAGACATTCAACAACACCGAATCTGCCAGGAAAAGTCGAATAGTACTCCTTGCTCTTCTGTCCAACTTGTCCCAATCTTCCTTCGACATACCAATAACTGGTGTACTGGTAGGTTGTGTACCAGTAGCCTGTGTGCTTGTAGATGGTGTACCAGTAGCCTGTGTACCAGGATCCACATCGATCCATTGCTCTTTGTCTACAAGAAGGTCCTCCATCTTGAGCTTCCATAGCTCAAAGTTTTTACTGTTGAACTTCTCTATATCGATTCTAGATGAGCTCACCATTACTCTTTATTTACTCAAATATCCACTGCAAAAGCTCCCACTAAACCCAGGTTTATCACAAACCCAAGATAAACTTGATCTATCAAGACCGAGCCAAAACCTCAGCAACAAAGGCGTCCCTCTGAAGCCAAAAACGAGCTATGATACCACATGTAATTTTTAAACCTATGAAGTAAAGCAATGCATATATATTCTTAAGCAATACAGAAATTAATCAATGGCTCATACACAGAGTACACAGAAATTTTATACTGGAAACCCTCAACCGGGAAAACCTTTCTTATTTTCATTATATCGAATTTCACCATTCGCCATACAATATATACAATGTTTTTAGGTATTTCATAGATACCAAAACCCTAATCCCTTAATCCGGGATTAATTTACAAATCCACTAAAAATAGCAAAAACCGCCCCAAAAAAAAAATTTGGGGCGCTATACGTAACTAGGGGGGGCATACCTGCCCCCCCTGGGACCCCCCTAGGAAAGCGCCCATCACACACAACAGATCTCTAGGTGAAGGGATCGTCAGACGTAGTTTTTGTATCTGACACACCCACACACACACACATGCAAAGAATATAACACATACCCAACAAATGGTAGATAGATATGTTAATGCTATGTGCTTAATAGTATGGATGAATACTAGATCTAGCCTATGTGGATGTGCTTAGTGCTTGAATATAGTAGATCTGGTTGAATACTGCGATTATCTGTAATTAGGGATTTATCTACGAAGTAAATACTGGTTAAATATTGATGATATATATTGCTAAGTGCTTTGTTAAAGTGTTACAGTCACATATTTGTGTCCCGGCTACGGTTGCAGACATTGGAGTACTGCAACCACCCCTGCCTCTACCTCGAGTGAGACTTCATCTACTTCGTAAGTGTTTTTGAAAGGGTCAGTAGTTAGGGTTTTGTTGGTGCACTCTTGAGCGTTGAACCCTAGGTCTGCCCCTGTGCCAACAAATGGTTCTGTTGTCGGGACCTGAAACTGTGATTGTTGGGAACTGAGCAAAAAGGAGCTTTGTGCGAACATCTAAACTAAAAAAGAGAAAATCTGCGTTCATATAATTGTTTCCCTAGTACGCAGTACTACTTGATATGTGGAGCTCTATGACAAGAGGAAGGGTCATATCTGAAGAAAAGAGGTCAGATTTTGAAGGAAAGAGGTAAGATTTGGGAGCTTTGTGCCCTGATAAAGGTGAAAGTGACACTAAAGAGGTAAGATCTGTAATTGTTTTTCTCTGTAGAAGTAAGATAAGTGGGATTTTTTGTTTCTAGAGTATGGATCTAGGTATGGTTTATAGATTCTATCCTAGCTTGAAAACTAGGGCACTGATAGATGAACGAAGATTTGATATAAGTAGATCTAATAATAATAGTGAAAGATATGTTATACCTATGCATAGAGAGAATGTTTGGACTAACAAATGGATGCAGGATCCTAGAAAGAATTTTTTGCAGGTTAGCTACCATGATCCTAGTGCACAGTACAGGAAAGGATGGGGATCATTTAAGAGAAAGAGAGGATTAACTCTTTGTTACGATTGCAGAAGAGTGGGGCATTTGGCTAAGGAATGTCCTGGTATAATACCTAGTTGTCTCTATTGTAAGGCTATGGACCATGAAGTTTTATATTGCCCTAGAATGATTGTTAAGGTTGAAAGGATGAATATGATACAAGAAGACCATGAGAAAGGTCAAGCAACTAAAACCATGGCAGAACCCTAGAAAGAATCAGAGAAAGTATTGCTACAGATGAAAGAAACCCTGAATGACCACCGACATGTCAGCATATCAGAGATCTTCAAAGAAAAGGAATGCATAGAAGCAATAATAAGAGACTTCGACATTGACTATGTTATCGATGAGGAAACACAGGTGAATATCATGATAGAAAGAACTTGGGAACTTTTAGGGAAACCTGTTATGATTCCTTCATTGGGAGGAATAGGATTATTCATAGGAAAGATGATAAGCCTATGTGGAAGACTTACCCAGATATCTATGAGTGCCCATGGAACTTCGACAAAGGAAGATTTTGAGATTGTTAAATTTACTGAGAACAGCACCCCATTTCCTATGTTACTAGGAAAACCTTGGATTGAAAGAGATTAGGCCAGAAAAAAGGAAGAAGAATTCTTAGAGTAGAAGAAGAAAGAATTAAAAGATTTCATGACTAGGAGGATCGCACACTTGATTAAAGAATAGGAAAATAGATTGAATTTGTTTAACACCAGAGACTTGGATGTCGAAGTTGCAAGAACACAAGGAGACTCACAGAAGACTGGGGTACCTACCCCGGATAAAGAGGAAGTATTACCCTTGAATATTAGGAAAGAATCTCAACAGCGTGAAGTTACTATGCCAAAAGGAGATAAGAATCAGAATGGAAAATGGAATACTAAGACGAAGCTCATTGGAAAGAAGGCTAGAAAACTAAGTAAGAAGAGAGCTAAGATCGAAAAGATACAGAAGGTTCTAGAGGGAACTTCACAGAAGGAAAATTTGCAAAACTAGAACTTCGTTGGGATATCAGAACAGTGCCACATGGCACTTCTCCATAGCGAAGAAATATAGTTGTTGGGAATAGTATAACCATTAGATCGACACCCCGAATGGGTAGAAAGGTATTTATGGTCAGACAGCTCGCCATCATACCATTGGCACCACATCGTAACGGACAGAACTGAGTTAATGGAGGCTTCTCACCCATTGCAAGAAATCCATTTCCAAGTTATCTATTTATCCCATCGCACCATGCATCGAGAACACTTTTTCCAACTGTGATTATCTAAGCCCATAGAATAGTTGATTTCACACAGTGATCATCGCGCTATTCCCATCCATCCCGTTGCATTGACTAGTTACTCTTATAACCCGAGATATTCAACCACAAGTGTGTATGTCCGAATAACTTAGCACAGTCGAAGAGTTTGTGAAGGAAGTACTCATCGACCTCATGACTAAAAGATTCATGTTTGAAAGAGTAATGTATGTGGTTGTACAAGCATCATCGACGAGATGAGTGCAAGCCTCTTTTTCAACTACTCATGGAGCCGGACCATCCCGACCCACAGCAGAGAAGAGAACCAAGCATAGAGATGACCTAGAAAATGCAAAGCTGATCCCGACCATATTTCCCAACTACATCCCACCTCTGGCTAGTGTGGTGAGTCGTGATAGTGTGCCAAGAGATTTTGAGTACACCATGGTTATTGCATACCTCCCGAAGGGTATACGCGTAGTTCGAGCACAGCAGGACAAGATCGCCACGTTGAAGTTCAGCAACTTCAACCTCGGAGATCACAAGAACTATACTATGCTCGCCCCGTATAAATACATAACCAGGACGAAGGGGAAGAACTCAAAGATAATCCCCCAGCCATGCACTCTGAACCTCGTGTAGTCCACCCTATTGAATGTAATGAAAATCCCACACTTTGGAAGGCACCAGGAAGTTAACGCATGTGTCAAGCTACTACTTTTCTGTTACCATGGCGGCTACTTATGGCTAGACCATCGTATCACAGTCGATCCGATGTTGATCCATAGGATCACTGGATTAAGTATGCAAGGACCCGACCCCCAGGAGTTCTATCCAAGAAAAGCCACAGATCGCACACTAGCACAGAAGATCAAGGATACATATGGCGATGTTGAAAAGGGGATACGAGGCTACAAGGTAGCTTCCATCCAGAGTGGCGCAGTGTGCCTAGCATGCCAATTAATTGTAGGAAATATAGTAATGAAGAACCAACCCACGCAGGTCACGGGCTTTGTCGTTGACCTTGTAGGGAAGTGCATGGAAGGTCTACAGATGAACTGGGTGAAGTACCTAGTTCATCAGCTTAAATTGGATTGCCACGAAGCACGGGATTAGGGCTATGAATTCCATTTTAGTTGGCTCCTAATCCTCATCGTGTTTGTTTCCTGAGAAATAATGGAAGGTGTGACCTTCTTGGACATCGATCCATTTGAGCTTCTTGCTGCGAAGTTCACCATGCTCTGGTACTCGAGCGATATGGGGAAGCAGTGGCAGTCAAATGAATTTTTTAATACATTTTACCTATAGCTAAAGAGAGACATCGAAGCTGAACTTCCCATGACTCCGAACACTTTACAGAGGTTCCGACCCCTGATGAAGTTCCACGTAAATCAGAACTTCATCTACATTACAGCTTGAGTCGATGAACATAAGGAGCAGCTCCAGTTGTACTACAAGATCACAGAAGAGGACCTTGAGGAGATCACTAAGGACTGGTCGACAGACCTCCTTATTCTCGCAGACCTTGTAGAGATGTCTGACCCTGATAGCCCAGAGACCACACACAAATAACAGGACACACCTGGAACCAGCAGAAGGAAGAAGATTGAAGAGGTCCAAAACTTAAGCAGCACCTCAAAAAAGACTGCCTCAATATCACCTCGCCGAGGGGGTGTGATGAAGTGGAAGAAATAAATGGCAAGGAAGATGAGAAAAATCAAGGCGAAGTAACACCTCCTAGAGATGAGACTGATCCCTTAAATAAGAGGAAGTTTTATCCCTCGAAACCCTCTTCCCGGAAGAAATCAAGAGACACTATGACCAAGATGCAGACTGTACTCACTATCGATGATTTTGACTTCATCATAACAGCTCTAAATGACGCTTCGAAGGAAATCGTGGAAAACAAGAATCCAAGCAGGAGGAAATGTATGACAGAATTGAGGTCAAACTCTGAGGGGTATAGCAGGCCCTTCAATCTAGTCGCGTAGTCTCCACTACGCCCCTGCCATCGGGAGAACCAGAGTTGGGAGATGAGCCAACCCAACTCCCTCGACTAGCAGATGTAATTGAAGCTCGCCTTCGATGAGCACAAGAAGAAACAGAAAAATACACCCAGGACTTGAAGCAAGTGCAAGGAGTACTCATAGAACAATGTTGAGTTACGGAGCAGGAGAAGGTTTCTCTCCAAGCAAATTTTGAAGAGGAGAAAACACAGATGCAACAAGGAAAAGAACAGTTGCTCGCGGAGCAACTCGAAGTGGAAGAAGCAGTCAACAGATCACTTCTCTTTGTGACAGGCTTAGAGCCACAGGCATAAGACTAAGTTAGGAATCAAGTAGAGAATCCCGCGGAATCTCTCCAGTAGCTACAACAAATAATAGAAGACTTAGAGCTCCGCACAGTGCCCGACACTCCGCAGGATGTAAGGAATCAAAGAGAAGCAACTTCCCGGAGTGCAGTTGAGAGAATAAAATCCCTTGTCATGGAATGTAAGAAACTAATTGATCGCAATGCCCAGACTTACGAGTGACTCACTAAAAACCCAGAACTAAGGGCACTGAAGTCACAGCTCCAGGAGGCGAAGAAACAAGCAGAAATAATACAGGCGTAGTTGAAGCCCCTGTCAGCTATTGAAAGAATGAAGTGATCCCAAGAGCAGTGCACCACCCAATAGCAGGTCCAAACCATCCAGAGCAGAGTCATGGAAGTGACTTAGAGGCTCCAACCTGTATAGGATGAGGCTTGCCAATTGTTTGCAGAGATTGAAGGATGAGGAGAAGAACTAGAGCAAGTCGTCACCGCAGTTGAACAGCACTTAGAGGGACTTTTCAATGACGTAGTCATCCAAGAGTTCGTTGAACAGGAGGTCGTTGCACAGCAACAAGTCGAAGCAGCTCGAGCCAATCTCGACGCTTTTGAAGCAGAACTACCCAAACCAGAGTGACTCAGGACGAGTCACAAGTGAGTGTTGGGGGCATGTTGGCCCTTGACCAAGTTTTGAGTATTCTTGGTCATGCTTGACCTATTTTTGGGACTTCGAAAGGCTGCCAAAGGGGGAGCACAAGACGAAGTAGATATTGCGGGATCTTGGCCCCTTTTTAGGGATTTTTGGGTTTTGGGCTTATGTAACGGGTATGGGAATGTCGACCCATGGGTTTACCCATGTATAGGCCTGATTTTGTAATATATATAGAAGACTGGGTGATGTAATGAGGAGTCAGTTGCAAGTGGTGCTAAGTGCTAAATTTCTATTTGTGTGATCGAAAGTGCTAAGTGATGAGTGGAGAATGCTTTTGTGCATACTGTATGAGGCTTGCAGAGCTAAGTGCAAGCGAGTGTAAGATATTGAGAAGAGGCTTAGTGTTGTAACCTAGCCTGAGGAAGGAGGATCTAGAAAGGTGTGCAGATCTCCTGTCCTCTACGGAGTAGGGTTTTTGTGGCTCTGTGCATGTAACTGATTGAAGAAGCTAATAAATAAGATGAAGAGTTGGTCGGCATAGCCCCAGGGTGGGGGTGAACCATGTACATGTGTTTCTCTCCTTTGTGTGATGTATTGATGTGTTTATATGTTAACTTTCTTAGTGCTTTGATATAGATGAATGTAGATATATATGTTAATGCTATGTGCTTAATAGTATGGTTGAATAGTAGATCTGGCCTATGTGGATGTGCTTAGTGCTTGAATATAGTAGATCTGATTGAATACTATGATGCTCTGTAATTAGGGTTTTATCTGCGAAGTAAATACTGGTTAAATATTGATGATATATATTGCTAAGTGATTTGTTAAGGTGTTATAGTCACAGATCTGTGTCCCAGCTACAGTTGCAAACACTGGAGTCTTGCAACCACCCCTACCTCTACCTCGGGTGAGACTTCATCTGCTTCGTAGGTGTTGCCGAAAGGGCTAGTAGTTAGGGTTTTGTTGGTGCACTCTTGAGAGTTGAACCCTGGGTCTGCCCCTATGCCAACATCTCATTGGAAAGGTATTTTCGAGAACTACACATTAAACTCTAACTCGATCTACATTTTGACTGTGGAAAGCCAAAAAAAAACATTGTTTAGGGCCCCAAAATGACCCTGGAAGTACAGAAAGATGTACTGACATGAAAACTTCCAAAATAAGCCATTTGAAATAGGTGGGTGGCCATAAATATCCACCTGGATGTTGTGTAGGGATTTAGGATAGCCCCAGAAGTGAAGAACCCACAATTACAAATAAATGTCATCATTACATAGAAACATGTTGAACTAAAAATTGTCAAGAGGAGTCAATTGGAATAGGAGGGTGGCCACCAATATCCACTTGGATAAATCAATTGGTTGATGCACTCAGTAGGAGATAACATGAGATGCATATTGCATCCATTATCATGTACAAGACCGATCTGAAAGCTAAAATTATTACATCAGCAAAATTAGATCAGCACTATTTGTCAATAAAAGAAACATTACAATGAGAAAATTTACAACAAAAATTGAATATTATGAGTTGCAAGAGGATGGAATACTCACGTATAGAGGAAAAATATATGTGCCAAATTCTAGTGAGTTGAAAAATACAATACGGAGGGAAATGCACAATGTGTCATATATTGGACACCTAGGATATTAGAATTCAATTGCAGTTGTATGAAGCCAATATTTTTGGCCCATAATGAAGAAATAAGTGCTAATTACATAGACAAATGTCTAGAGTTCTAGAATGTGAAGATCGAACATAGACATCTAGTAAGTTTTTTACAACCATTTCCCATTCCATAATGGAAGTGGGAAGTAGTCACAACGGATTTATTACTTAGTTGCTCTGAACATTGAAGCAACATGATTCCATCATGGTGGTGATGGATAAATTAACTAAGGCAACACATTTTATTCATGTGAATACAACACACGAAGCAACAAATATTGTGTAAATATACATGAAAGAAGTTGCTAGAATACATGGAGTACCTTAAGCAATTGTTTCAGATAGAGATCCAAAATTCACATCCAAATTTTGGAAGGGTTTGTTCAAAGGTCTTAGGACAAATTTAAATCTCAATACAGTGTATCACCCAGAGTCGGATGGGAAAATGGAGAGGACTAACAGAATAATTGAGGACATTCTTAGCATGTATGTGATGGAACAACCATCAAAGTGAGAAGATTATATTCATTTAGTTGAATTTTCTTACAATAATGGGTATTAAGCCTCATTAAAAATGATCCCATTTGAAGCATTGTATGGAAGGAAGTGTAATGCACCAGTGAGTTGGGATAATCCATCAGATAGAGAGGTTATTGTACCTAATTTGTTGAAGGAAATGGAACATCAGATGACAAAGATCAAGCGAAATTTAAAGGCTTCCCAGGACAGGAAAAAAACGTTATGTAGACAAGAAAAAAAAATTGGGATTTTAAAGTGGGTGAACATGTTTTTCTAAAAGCGAAGGAAAAAATAAGTTCGTTAAGCTTAGGAAGTTTCCCAAAGTTGGAAGTAATATATTATGGACCTTTTGAAATATTATAAAATATAGGGCCAATAGCATACATGTTAGCATTTCCTGCATCCATGAGAGTGCATAATGTATTTCATGTGTCATTATTAAAGAAATATGTGCCTGACTCTAACCACATAATTGATTGGACTGTGATCCAAGTGGAACACAAAGGGGATTTCCGAGTGGAACCAGTACGCATCCTATATCGGAAGGTCAAAGTGCTCATTAAAACATACATAGGGTTGGTAAAAGTTTTTTCGTGTGTCATAATTTTTGTTACACTTAATGTCAACGCAGGGGTTCTTAAAAAGAACCTAATATAACAAAACAATATATATTATTAATATAACAATATAGTGGTTGAAAATATAACAAATAATATATATAACAATGTATAACAAACAATATAATAATAAAACAATAATATAACTTTTTTAACAATGAACGATACAAATAATCAATACATCGACATATATACAACACGATATAATATGTAACAATGATAAAATTTACACATAATAATAGCGATAACAACACAACATGTAATATAATAGTATTTATCACAAGTCAGACACGCAATAACATACAAATAAGATTCACATGACACGTATATACATCTATAACAAATAAGGCACTAAGATGAATGTGTTGGATGTCACAGTGATTGGAACTATTTGAGGAATGGCGAGGCAAGGACTTGGAATCAATTGGATTGAGGTCGAGAGGATGATTATTGCGACTGGTATTTAGACTGAAAATCTTGGAGGCGATTATGGAAATAATGTAGCAGATCATGAAAGGAATATGCATTGCAAATTATAGGCGTGACGAATGAGAATGAACATCATAATAGAATGAACTTACATTGGAAACTAAGAACGATTAAGCATAGAACTAAAATAGAATTAAACACTCATTGCAATCTAATCTAACAAATTGAAAAGGATAAGACGTTACCTAGATCGAGGGGGGATTCCCAACCTGGAAAACATCCCTGGAACTACAAATTTAGATCAAAATAATCAACGCATAGTGTCTCAGCAAATAACCAATTTCATTAAGTATAATTCAGTCCCCTACTTACAAATCGATGCTCAACTTCAATACAACAATCATGTAGATAAAAACCAATTTTGGGGAATCAATTGATTTCCTGGCTCGCTACCTTCATCCTTCATTTATACATGAGAGGAGAAGGGATGAGATCTAACGATACGCAATCTTTTGGGAAGATAACATGAAACAACTTTAATATATTTTGAGATGGAATCGACTCAACATAGGGAGGTCGATAACCAAATACAAACCAATTACCAATTATTTATCAACTTCTAAAATATGGCATTCCACATGGCAAGCATTGACCTGATCCTTTGACTACATGATGGACACGAATTAAATTAGGGCATTGTATTTGGTTCTTTTCAACTAGGCGAATTTATGCATTTTGGGCAAATTGATGTTGAAGAACACTCCATATCTCCTGAACCATTCTAAATTTTGAAAATTCACTTATGCGATACCCAATTTATCACATTCTAGAGAAAACTCATATCTTGTATTTTTGAGACCTATCTTCATCTGCATGGAAATCGAGGCGGAAGTTGACAGTTTGAAAAATGTCTGCTAATTTTGGTTGTATCATTAATCTCGTGTTGGAGGTCCACATATATGACATGGGCACATTCTAACCCACCTAAGAGAATGTCGACATCATTGCGTAGAAAACCCATGTTCTTGATTTGTTTCCCATAGATGCACCAATAAGCTAAGCTACAATATCAGGTACATGAACTGTAGATACAGGAATGTTGAACATGCTCTTTAAGCTCAGAAAAAGGTGTTTGGAAGCTTGGCGAGGAACAATGAAAATGTAAGAACACTTTGAAGATCACTTGGAGCAGACACTTGATCTGCAGGAATTCTTAACATGAACCATCAGCAAAACTATGGTATAATCGTCTTTAATCACTAAAAACATAGAAAAATGACATATTAACCACATGGGATGGAATTGTGAATGATGATGGTTAATGAGGGTTTATGGCATAGATGGACATAGATTATTAGAGAAATAATGACTTTATTAGGTGGATAGATATGACAAAAATGAGTCCTAACAGGTTCAATGAACCTACTACGGTCCTGAAGATGCAACATGGGAGCATTAAGAAAGCATGTGGGAGGAATACCCACAAATTTTTGTCAATTTTGAAGAAAACAAAATATCCAAGACTCCATTTTGAGCAGTTGAATTTCTGGAACCACATCTCAGAGTCCTAGTCATCCCATGTTGGGGCCGTGAAAAAATAACAGTACAGCCTGATGGACTGAGACCGGTGAAAGTGGTAAATTCCTTGGGTCAGGAGATTGAGAGGAACAAGAGATTTTGGTTGGAACTGTTATTGGAGTTGTAAAAGTGAATAATTTTTATTTATTAATATTATGATGTAAATTTGTGCATGTATATCGACATAGTGTGCACTAAGGATAACACAAAATTTTATGGGAATGGGAAGGTAAGATCCCTACTATAATCCCCATTATAATTAATGCTTAATGTAGATATAATGTGTGGCCACGGCCAAGCAATGTATATGAAAATTGTATTTTTGAAATTTTAATAATAAAATGCGATGCCAGTTATTGAGGGATATGGATAGAAATGGGGGGGCTGAACTAATCCACAATAGAGGGGAGGGTCTAAGAGAATGTATGATAGGGGTCCAAGGGGGAATTACCCATGTCTATTAATTCAACCCACTTCCTAAAATTACTATTAGTATATGAACCTTCTATTTTGTTGTTGAGTGTTCCCAAAGCCAATCATCAAATACATATAAGAGATTGGGTCTGAGAAGTCACATCTCATAATTATTGGGAGCATGGGGGTTGAGTACAATCATCTTGGGGAAGTGTGTAAGTCAAACAAGTAAGCCAAAGAGAGGAAAATTTGTATGGGTGGTTACAATTGTTTTAGATAGTCAATGTTTTGGCTTAAACAACAAGTAGAGAGGAAAAAAAAAAAAAGCTTGGAGCTAGAGCAACCATGGAGGGAAAAATTTGGAGTGAATTTGGTGCAGAATATTGAATATCCAGGTTTTCATGCCTGAAGAGTGAACTCCTATGTGAGTTTCCATGTAACAGCGAGTATTGTTGTTATTTTTCTTGGCAATTTTTCTAGCAATGAGACCCCTTGAGTTTTCCAGTACAGAGATTCATGATTACATGTGCCAGAGAGACCCTGATAAACGAATGGGATGCTTGATGGACTCAGAATAGTGAAGGGGTACATTCCTTGGGTTGGGTAGGTCGAGAGGAAGAGAGTTGGTGGAAAATTGGGATAGTTATAGGTGAATACCAATGGGTTGTGGGGTTTTATGAGTTGTGAGTGGACAATGAGAGACCACCCTCTTTTGTGGATTTCTAGACCCAACTCTATGGTGACTTACTGTTGATATTTGGAGCATCGAGTCTATATTTGGGTGGAACGTTCGTCCCAAGAAGTTAGTTACACAACTATTTTTAGAAGATAAGTGATTTATCTTGTTTTTGTGTTTCATTATGAGTTTGATTGATATGTTTTAAATCTATATTTGAGAATGATTTATATGTCATTGTGTTGATTTATTTAAACTGCATTCATGTCATTTTTAGCATGTTGTAGATGAATTTAATTATGATATCAGACAGTAGTTAAATCTGTGTGTATTTCATAGTTGGTAAGCTACAGGAAATTAGTTAGAAGAAAATTTTCCTTTTTATGTGTTGTCAGACAGTTGGCTTAGGTTGATGGATTGTTGGTTTTCATTGATGTCAACCATTGGAGAGTGATATTGTATATTTATGTCAACCCTTGGAGAAAGTCTGGTAGCAAATTTTGGTAGCACAAAGGTTTGGGTAATGGACCCAAGATTGTTTCATATATAATGGTATGAGTTTTAATATATTTGAAGGTAATACTATTCTATATGGATAGTACATGCCATTCCATTTATGGTGGTATGTGGAACGTCACATAACTCCTCACGGTTAGAGAGTTATGGCCATGTGAAGTTGGAGAACCCAGGTTTGGGTAATGGACCCAAGTTTGTTTGATGGATAACGGTATGAGTTTTGATATATTTGCAGGTAATATTATTCTATATGGATAGTACATGTTGTTCAATTTCTAGTGGTATGTGGAACATCACATAACTCCTCACGGTTAGAGATCTATGGCCATGTGAAGTTGGAGAACCCTCATGAGTCATCTAGAAGCCCCAAAAGGTCAAAGTAGTCAAAGTGGTTTAAGAGATTTTTAGAAGGTAAATAATAAATTGAAGTGATGAGTGTACTATAATTCAAAGTGAATACAAAAGAAATTATTTAAATAATAAAGTTAATGGAGAAAATACTAAGTTGACAAGTGGTTAGAAGTGGGTTAGCCCTAAAATAACGAAAGTGGTTTAAGATGGTTAGAAGGTAACCCCTTGAGGTAAAGTGAAGTGATGAGTGTAATATAATTCAAAGTGGATACCAAATAAATTATTTAAATAATAAATTTAATGGATAAATTACTAATTGGACAAGTGGTTAGAAGTTGGTTAACCCTAAAATAAGGAAAGTGGGTTAAGATGGTTAAAAGGTAACCCCTTGAGGAAGCTACATGAAAGTATAAATAAGAGGAAAGGCTCTCTCATTTCACATCACACTTGAGCATATTGAATATCTACAGGTGACTGAGGTAACGGAAGAATATCTAAGAGGAATTTCAAAGAGAAGGTGAAGTAAAGAAGGACAAAATTCAAGGGAGGATAAATTCTTTTGATGATGCTTTCTAAGGTATGTTATTTACAGGTCATCTCACCATTTTCGCAATAATGCTTTTTATAGAATGATTCAAACCATGAAATTGATAAGCCATTGAGAAAATATATCCAAGTAGTTATGGTACAAATTTCATCTTGTGGGTCATTGTAGTTTTGGAGTTACACTCTGTGAAAAATAGGGTTTTTGGCTAGTCTTGAAACTAGTCTAAAACATGTGTTTCGGGTAAAAACGTCATAACTTCTTCATAACAGATCCAAATTAATTAAGACCAAAAGTGTTGGTTAGAGTACATTCTGTAGTATTCTGTGTAAAATTTTCAGATCCATACAACAAATATTTTGTGTGGGGCATGCTCTCCAAGTTTTCTCTCTAGAATAAGCCAGAATTCAACAAGGTGTGCCATTTTTTCTATAACTCCTTTTCTAAGAGGTTCCAAGTAGTGAAACCTGGAGGAATTGCATAAAACTCACTGAAGAACATTTTGTATTATTTTTAGATATTTATTCGTTACAGGTACATAGTTATGATTATTTCAAGTTAGGGTTGTTGACTAATCCAAAACTAGTCATGTGAGACTAAAGAAAAGTTTGATGAAAATGCTAGTCTCTTGTTGTTAAAGTTAAGCAAGGTTTGCAGGTATGTGATCATATACACCAGGTCTATTACAGAGTTATAAATCAGATTTGGATGATGAAATTGATGAGGGTTTTTGGTTGAGTTACAAGTTGGGTACATGGTTGAGACAAGTAGTTGATGAGTTTGCACATACATGAGGTGTATAGTTGATGATGTTGGTACATATTGATGAGTCATAGTTGATGAGAAGTTGATACATGATTGGTACATACTTGGTACATGGTTGGAGGCACTTGCAAGTAGTATTGTTGACACGTGGTTTATGGATGATGTAGCATACTTGTATTGGTATATTATTAGAAGCACATATTGATCTTGGTGATGATTATGAGTTGTTGTGTTATGCTTGGTTGATGCACATATTTGAGAGTTGTCTTAGTGATTGATCTTGGTGACTAAATCTGATTTTTTTGATAATATTGATGAGATGGGTTGTTGTGATAGATTGTTTGGACAGGTTGTTGTCACATGTTATTTGTACAGGTTTGGTGCATGGTTGATGCACTTGTTTATGGTACAGGTTGAGGTACAGGTTGGTGCATGGTTGATGCACTTATTTATGGTACAATTTGATAATAGGTTGAGGTACAGGTTGATGCATGTTTCAGGTTATTGGTACAGGTTGTTTGGTGTAGGTTGATTGGTACAGGTTTACAACAGTATATTTCACAATAATAGTGTGGCAGTGGTTCCATAATTCTACTTATACATCAGGGCAGTTGGACGGGGCAAGGATAGGTGGTTGTAGACAGAGATCATAGGGGATTGTAGCCTCCTTCTAGTTGTAGCGATAGAATTGGGGAGTTGGAGCTTCCCTTAGGTTGTAACCTAAGAAATTAGGGGGTTGGAGCCTCCTTCCAGTTGCAGATGGAAAACAAAGGAAGTTGGTGCTTCCAATGAATGTAATTCTTCAAGACATATAAGAAAAAGCATTATGTGATTTTCTCCTACTTTGGGTTTCCACGTAAAAACATTGGTGTACTATGTATGTGTATGATTGTTCATTTTTTCATTGTGTATTTACTCTACAAATATTGGATGATAATGATACATTGATATAACACTTGCATTATATGGTTAAAAAGGATTAGATTGCTCTATTACTAATTCACCCCCCCTCTCAGTAATCCAACAATTGGTATCAGAGTCGGTTCCTTCAGGAAACAGTTTAACCACTGGAAGGAGATCATGGATTATTCTGAGAATGGAGTACCAATGTTTAATGGTCAGAATGGTTTTAAGTACGAGATGTGGAGCATAAGGACGAAAGTATTTTTACAGACACGGGGACATTATATTTGGCTATCAGTTGTTACAAGATATGGTAGTTCAAAAAGGGCAAAGACTGCAGCCAAGAAGGAATTGAAGAAGAATAACAAAATAGCAATGGATTTCATCTGGGAAGGACTACCTAATCTGGTAAGAGAAAAGGTTGGTAAATGCTCATCAGCAAAAAACATTTGGGATAAGTTACATGACATATATTCTTCACCCATCGCAGATTCAAAAAATGTCAAAGAATATGCAGATACAAATCAAGAAGAATTATGTTCACCATGTCAAACATATTCAGAAGATGAAGAGTACATAATCACTAGAGGTATGTTGTTTTTCTTTAATTGTAAAAAACGTGGACATATTGAAATAGAATGCCATGAAGGAAATTAGACAAAAAAACAAATTGAAAAAGAAGACAATTATGAGGCAGAATTGATTAGTGATTTAGATGAACTAAGAGAAGGAAACAAGTCACTCAAGAAAGAATTGATGAAACAAAAGGAAAGTGTTCACATTTTTTAAGAATCCCAACAGGTCATGGAGAACTTAAGAACTCAGCTAGAAGAAGCTAGAAAGATCGAAGAAAATCTTGAATATCAAAAGAAGTGTTTGGAAGCCAACATAGTAGCACAGATGGAAGAATCAGAAATGAGAGAGAATATATTGACAGATCATCTTAAGGAAAGAACTAACAATCTAAACCAGCTTGAGTCGGAGTTTGGTCAAAAAGAGAAAGTACTTGAAGAAGAAATAATCACATTAAAAATTCAGCTTGAAGAAGAAGTTGTCACATTGAAAAGTAAAATCGTCAATCTCAAAAAGAACGTTGAAGAGACAGAAACATCCACATCAGTTACAGAGAATGAAGAGAACCATTCTAGGTTGATAGAAAATAAGAATGAAGAAAATAGAAAGAGTTATGCAGAAGTACTCAAAGGAAGAAATCATGGTCAACTAGAATCTAAGAAAACTATTGAAGATACATCTTCAAGAATACCGTCTGTGTTCAAGCCACAAAGAAGCTTCAATCATGATCATGATCAGTCAAGGTGGAAATTCAGAAGGACTACACCATAAAGAATATCATTCACTCCCAGGTATGAATTTTTTTTTTATGGTCATTGTTTTTATTGTACTAATTTTGGACATAAGGTTGTAGGTTGTAGGGATTATAAAAGAAATTTTCAAGCAAGAAGTGCCTATGTGGCCGCACGTAACATTGAGTGTTACAAATGTCATAAATATGGACACATAGCCAGTGATTGTAGAATCATGATCGATACTTCCATGAAAGAGAACATCGATATCAAATATAAGAAAGTATGGATAAGAAAATAGGAAGAACATGTAAACAAAGACCAGGTACCAAAGATCGCAAGATTGGCAATAAAACGAGATGAATAAAATTCTACAGAGAAAAAGAAAGATGTCAGATACAGAAAGTTTTGGAAAATAACTGAAAGAAAGGAAGAACAGGTAAATAAGGAACAGGTTCAAGAGATTGTACTTCCAGGAATTGTAGTGAAAGATGAATCCATAGACAGAAAGAAAGAAGTCAAAGCTCATAGAGATAATGAATCTACCAATGAAGATGATGATAAATCTACCAATAAAGATAATGATGAATCTACCAATGAAGATGATGATAAATCTACCAATAAAGATAATGATGAATCTACCAATGAAGATGATGATGAATACACATCAGAGCATGAATTGTTTTGAGCCATCCAACTTAGAGACTCCCAATTAATATGAATATTAGACAAGGGGAGTCTATGCGATAGTTGTGACAGACCAAAGAACCATCCTTCGAGCAGCTTGTAGAGTTTGAGAAGACATATTTAGAACAGTCAGTTAGCAGAAGTACACTTTGATAGATTAATCAAGACTTCATGATAGTATAGTGATAAATGGGTCATCATTATGGACAGTTGCGCAAGTAGTGTCTTGGAAAGTATGGACAGAGATGGATTTGTAAGAACACTTAGAAGGTTTGGACAGATATATGATAGTGGACGAGAGCATGGATTCATATATTGGTTCAGAGAGTGGTTCAGAGACAAAGGAACATTATCATAATGGATGATAATTACACAGGAAATGGCTTGAACAATGCTAATGGATTCCAAATTGACAGATATGTTTTTGGACACATGTAGTGCATACATCAAAATAGAGTAATGCTCAAAAAAAACAATGAAAAAAATCCCTATGAACTATGGAAAGGAAGTGTAAACAAAAACCTCTACATCAAGATATGTCAAATAAACCAAGGAATTTTTATTTCTCAAACTAAGTATATCATAGAAATTCTAAAGAGGTTCGGAACGGAAGATTGCAAACCAGTTACCACTCCTATGCAAACCAGTTGCAAGTTGAGCAAAGATGATGATTCAAAGTCTACAGACCAAGGGCAATACAGGTCAATGATTGGTATCTTACTATATGTGACAACATCCAGACCAAATGTAATGCAGGAAGTTGGACAGGTGGCACGATTTCAAGCAGCACCAAAGGAATCACATGTATTAGCAGTGAAGAGGACTTTCAGATATCTCAAAGGAACAAAAGAGTTTAGATTATGGTATCCAAAAGAAAAGGATCTATCACTTATTTTCTACACATATGCAAATTGGGAAGGTTGCATTGATGACCGATGAAGCACCAATGGAGCAGCGTTCTACTTGGGTGAATGTTTAGTATCTTGTCTAAGAAAGAAACAATCATCAATATCATTATCTACAGTCGAGGCAGAGTATATTGCAGCAACAGCATGTTGTACACAGGTTCTATGGATGAAACAAACTTTGATAGATATACAGGTTGAGTATGATGAGCCCATTCCAATCTATTTTGATAATACAAGCACCATCAGTATCTCAAAGAACCCAGTGATGCACTCCAAAACGAAGCACATTCCAATCAAGTATCACTTTCTACGGGAACAGGTTGCAAAGAAGAACATTAGAGTTGAATATGTGGGAGCAAAAGAACAAGTGGCATACATCTTTACAAAAAAAAATCCACGGGAAGCCCTTGAGTATCTTCACCAGAGACTAGGAGTAATTTCTACTCCAAAATGAATTCTTTTGAATGCTTATCTTATATGTCTTAGATGTACATGAGGAAGCACCATAAATAGGAAAAAGGGGGAGAGATTTATTAGATGCAAAGGTAAGTGCTTGGAGAGAGAGCATAGAGGCATGTTTCCAAGGGGAGTGATTGTCACATGGGAACAATGAGCGATATGACTTCATAGTGATACCCTTTGTCAAAGGGGGGGATATTATTCATATGAATGGAGAGGGAGCAATCAGAGGCTTATAAACACAAAGAAAAATCAAAGGCATGTAGACAGAGAAAGCAGCCCCAAGGAGAGTTCATTCAGGGGGAGCAGCCTCAAAGGAAGATACCCTTTGCCATTGATGTCAAAGGGGGAGAGATAGAAACATTGATGAGGAGTGTAAGCATGAATGTTATCATGACTAAGTGTTTCCATCAATGTTGGTGTTGCCATCAATGCCAAAGGGGGAGATTGTCAGACAGATAGCTTAGGTTGGTGGATATTTGGTATGGATTTTTGGTTGTCATTGATTTCAACCATTGGAGAGTGATATTTTGTATTGATTTCAACCTTTAGTGATTGATGTCAACCCTTGGAGAAAGTTCGGTAGCGAATTCCGGTAGCACAAAGGTTTGGGTAATGGACCCAAGGTTGTTTCATGTATAATGGTATGATTTTAAATATATTTGAAGGTAAAACTATTCTGTATGGATATTATATGTCATTCCATTTCTGGTGGTATGTGTAACGTCACATAACTCCTCACGGTTAGTAAGTTATGGCCATGTGAAGTTGGAGAACCGAGGTTTAGGTAATGGACCCAAGTTTGTTTGATGCATAATAGTATGAGTTTTAATATATTTGTAGGTAATACTATTCTATATGGATAGTACATGTCATTCCATTTCCATTGGTATGTGGAACGTCAGATAACTCATCACGGTTAGAGATTTATGGCCATGTGAAGTTAGAGAACCCTCATGAGTCATCTAGAAGCCCCAAAAGGTCAAAGTAGTCAAAGTGGTTTAAGAGATTTTTAGAAGGTAAATAATAAAGTGAAGTGATGAGTGTACTATAATTCAAAGTGAATACAAAAGAAATTATTTAAATAATAAAGTTAATGTAGAAATTACTAAGTTGACAAGTGGTTAGAAGTGGGTTAGCCCTAAAATAAGGAAAGTGATTTAAGATGGTTAGAAGGTAACCCTTTGAGGTAAAATGAAGTGATGACTGTAATATAATTCAAAGTGGTACAAAATAAATTATTCAAATAATAAATTTAATGGATAAATTACTAATTGGACAAGTGGTTAGAAGTTGGTTAACCCTAAAATAAGGAAAGTGGGTTAAGATGGTTAAAAGGTAACCCCTTGAGAAAGTTACATGAAAGTATAAATAAGAGGCAAAGCTCTCTCATTTCACATCACACTTGAGCATATTGAATATATACAGGTGAATGAGGTAACCAAAGGATATCTAAGCTAAATTTCAGAGAGAAGGTGAAGTAAAGAATGTCGAAATTCAAGGGAGGATAAATTCTTTTGATGATGCTTTCTAAGGTATGTTATTTACAGGTCATCTCACCATTTTTGCAATAAAAAAATTTCTAGAATGATTCTGACCTCGAAATTGATAGTCCATTGAGAAAACATATCCAAGTATTTGTGTTACAAATTTCAGCTTGTGGGTCGTTGTAGTTTTGGAGTTACACTCCGTGGAAAATAGGATTTGTGGCTAGTCCTGAAACTAGTCTAAAACAGGTGTTTTGTGTAAAAATGTCATAAATTATTCATAACAGATCCAAATTAAGTAAGACAAAAAAAATTGGTTAGAGTACAGTCTGTAGTATTCTGTGTAAAATTTTCAGATCCATACAAAAAACATTCTATGCAGGGCACACTCTACAAGTTTGCTCTCTAGAATAAGCCAAAATTCAACAAGATATGTCATTTTTGTTATAAGTCATTTTCTGAGAGGTTCCAAGTAGTGACACCTGAAGGAATTGCATAAAACACACTAAAGAACATTGTGTACTATTTTTAGATCTTTATTCATTACAGGTACATAGTTATGATTATTTCAAGTTAGGGTTGTTGACTAATCCAAACTAGTCATGTGAGACTAAAGAAAAGTTTGATGAAAATGTTAGTCTCTTGTTGTTAAATTTAAGGAAGGTTTGCAGGTATGTGATCATATACACCAGGTCTATTACTGAGTTACAAATCATATTTGGATGATGAAATTGATGAGGGATTTTAGTTGAGGTACATGTTGGGTACATGGTTGAGACAATTAGTTGATGAGTTGGCACATACATGAGGTGTATAGTTGATGATGTTGGTACATATTGATGAGTCGTAGTTGATGAGCAGTTGATACATGATTGGTACATACTTGGTACATGGTTGGAGGCACTTGTTAGTAGTATTGTTGACACATGGTTTATGGATGATGTAGCATACTTGTATTGGTGTATTATTAGAAGAACATATTGATCTTGGTGATGATTATGAGTTGGTGTGTTATGCTTGGTTGATGCACATATTTGAGAGTTGTCTTGGTGATTGATCTTGGTGAGTAGATCTGATTTGGTTGATAAGATTGATGAGACAGGTTGTTGTGATAGGTTGTTTGGATAGGTTGTTGTTGCATGTTATTTGTACAGGTTTGGTGCATGGTTGATGCACTTGTTCATGGTACAGGTTGAGGTACAGGTTGGTGCATGGTTGATGCACTTATTTATGGTACAATTTGATAATAGGTTGAGGTACAGGTTGATGCATGGTTGATGCATGTTTCAGGTTATTGGTACAGGTTGTTTGGTGTAGGTTGATTGGTACAGGTTTACAGCAATATATCTCACAGTGATAGTGTGACAGTGGTTCCATAATTCTACTTATATGTCAGGGCGGTTGGACGGGGCAAGGATAGGTGGTTGTAGCCACCTTCCATTTGTAGCCGGAGATCATAGAGGGTTGTAGCCTCCTTCTGATTGTAGCCAGAGAATTGGGGAGTTGGAGCTTCCCTCAGGTTGTAGCCTGAGAAACTAGGGGGTTGGAACCTCCTTCCAGTTGCAGCTGGAAAACAAAGGAAGTTGGTGCTTCCAATGAATGTAATTCTTCAATACATATAAGAAAAATCATTATGTGGTTTTCTCCCGCTTTGGGTTTCCACGTAAAAACATTGGTGTACTGGGTATGTGTATGATTGTTCATTTGTTCATTGTTTATTTACTCTACAAATATTGGATGATAATGCTACATTGATATAACACTTGCATTATATGGTTAAAAAGAATTAGATTTCTCTATTACTGATTCACCCCCCCTCTCAATAATCCAACATGTGCTTCCTGCATAGTAATGATCCTCAGTTCAGTTGGGGGTTGTTACATCCATAATTATTGAAATAACTGAAGACAGCAAGTGGAAATGTAGAATAATCTCATAACATAGTCAAATACCATTCATGGTCACTAAATCATGCTTCTGACATTTATTCATGCAAAAGAGTAATAAAATATTACATCGAGAAAAAGTCCATTTTTTGTGTTACAATCTCTCTTTTATAGAACAATAGATATTATTTAGCTTCTATTACTACTAATGTAATAATTACAAATGTTTCATCTCACCCTTTTTGTCCTTTTGTACATTTCATATTCCCTTTATACTTCAATTTATAAATATACAATAAATACATACAAAATTTAGGGAGACTTCTTTGCAACTAAATTATCTCTGTAGGAAGTCCAAATATTATAAAATTTGGAGAGTTCTTCGACATTTTCCAACTTCATTCTTTCAAATTGTAACTCTCCATCATAAATCCTTTTGGAAACCTATCGTTCCAATTATTTGTGCATTGTTTTAATGTAGGCATCAATCATGGTGACAAGATTTATTGGCTTTACCAAGTAGTTGTTCAAAACATCTTTATTTAATTCATTGAGCTGGGAAATTTCTCGTTTGTTGTCATCTCAACTCTAGTCAAATTTTGTTATTAATAGCTTATTGTGAACCACTTGATTCAATTCATCCGCAACTAGCATTCCAATTTTTTCTAAGATGTCATCTACTAAATTCCACAATATGAAGCAAGTTTTGGTGGTGATCTCCACAGTTTCCTCAATGTCCTCATAGGAGGCCTTATGTTAAGGTCCTAACCCGCACATAGGTAGATCAATGTATTCGGATGTAATAAAAGTAAAGACCTTTCAATAAAATAGAATAAGGCGGATGTAAGAAGACCTAATAGAAGCTTCCGCTTCTAGAAGGATCTTCCTCTAGATGCTTCTTTTTAGTATAAATAGGAGTCGAGGGTATGAGAACCCTAGCTTGGAGATTATTGT
>ML820212.1:5764-50103 GCA_009831015.1 Picea engelmannii
CGCCATGTGCAGACAAAATTTTAGTGATAACACTAGGGAATCATTTTTTAAACTCAATTATTGCCTAAAAATGAAGTATTAACCGTGTAAATTGAAGAGAGGAAGAAGAGCACCAGCCTGATCTAGATGGCGACAGAAATAGATGATCGTAGCTCCGGCACTAAACAAATCAAGATTCACCCTCCAAAGCTCAATTTCTCAATTTCTACAAATCTTTGCACAAATGAAATGGTAAAAGATATTTTTACCCCATATTACTATTTATAAATTTCATTTTTGCCTAAGCCATAGTTATTTTACATTTTGAAAAATATTTTGAAGGCCTTATTAATATGCTGGCATGCATTTTTGACATTATTGATAGGTTTCAGGGAAATTTTGTTCGATTTTCATCTTGTCACATTAAAGAGCATAGTCTTAGTTCGTTCTCACACTAGGAAAAACATAAGAACGCACCGAGTAAACTTTTATCTCTTTTTCGGACTCGCATGGATACACAAAAAAGGAACCCCCTGGAGTCGTCTTTAAGATCTTTTCAAACTCTCTAAATGTGAAAATATTGCCGAGTGATCTTGCTTCCTTTCCCACTCGTTAAAAGGTTTGAAAGGGTGTCTTTCGAGTGATAATTTATCTCTTTTTCAGCCTTGCGAGACTAACATTATGAAAAAGGACAACACTAGAGTCGTCTTTAAGACATTTTCAGACTCTCTAAATATGAAAAACCACCAAGTTTACCTTCTTTGGACTCGTTAAACAATCATACATTGAAGGGCCCATACGGGACTGAACCCTTACTTCTTCAGTTTGTTAAATAAAGGAAGAGGGACTTACCGAAGGTGAGTTATATCGAGCATGTGTTACCCTCCTTGAGCTCGTTAAATAAAAAAGAGGTACTCATCTATCTGGATGGAGGAAAAATTGAAGGAAACAAGCTAAGAAGTTTTTGAAAACATTACAAGTAACTCTTACAGTCGCCCTTGAACACGACACTTTGTCTTTTCACACATTTTAATCCGTTGAACCTCTAGATTGAACCAATCTTCTAAGTTTTCTTACTCCTTTGGTTCACCCGATGAAAGTCAACATATCCATTGCATCATCATTTTTTGGTCCATGTCATGTTTCTACTGTTGTGCCTCAATTTTCAAGGGAAGTATCTGCCTCGAGAGTCAACCATCACAAATTTCTTGTTTCAATAGCTGTGTCAATCCATGTTCTTTTTATACACCAATTTACATATATGTGTCAGTTTCATGTCATTGATGGGGGATACATCAAGGCCCTCCTTCGACGAGTCTATTCCTGTCGACTTCAGCACATTATCTGGGAACTAGACTTAGAAACTATTTAGTACCTTAGGACCTGCATGCCTCAATGGCATGCCTCCTCGCATCCAACAATGGGTTTACATCATTGACCTTTGATCAGATGATTCCATGGATGTTTGACTTCAGCTCATCTATTCACATTTGTTGGAATGTACTAGAGTACTTTGGGAATCATTGACATCAATGGTGATTTCCCTCGCACTTGTTAACGATTTACCTCATTGACTAGTAATCAAGTGGTTTCTTCCATGTTCGACATCAATACATCTATTCACATGGTTAGATTCGTACTACATCGGGATCGGTAAGAATACCCTGGGTTGATTCATCACTCTTATATGTACTTTTCCCAGGTTTTGATGGAGTTTCTTTTGAACATTGACACATATACTGTCACATAGATCCACTTTGTATTGGTCATGGATATGTCTTTTTGTCTCATAGATCCATTGTGTATTCTTCGTGGCTATAATCAGTTCAGGTCATAGGAGTATAGATCCACATTGTATCTTTAGTGGCTATACCTTTTTGTCAATATAATTATGGATCTGCAGTGTATTTTATGGCGGCCATACCTTGAAAGTATTTATCACTCAAGCATAGGTATGCCTACCTTGGGCTTGAAACATGTCATAATATTTATTTGATGGTTGTGTGCAGCTTCTTCCAGGTTCTCTGAGTCCATACCCTTGCTGGAAAAAGTCTACAAAGTACTTCAGTCATCAATTCCTGTATTCTAATTTCGCACTTTGGGGGGAAATATGTTGCACATCAAAATTACTCATTACGATGATGGCCTAGTGTCTTCATTACCAATGTCGTAAGTGTCGCATTTTGCCTGCAAGTGTCGCAAATATCATACCATCATCTTGCCTATGTTGTGTCTCAGACAACATTATAAAGAACACTTAAAAGACACCTCAAAAGACTGGTTTTGAAGAGGAGAAATCATTTAACAAAGATAACAAGTCTTTTGCCATGGAAAAAACCACTCAAAAATCAATTTTGGAAGGCAGCGCTCCCCTATACACTGTTAGGGAGTACCAGTGCTTTGTACCCTCTTTTTGGGTAGTGTTGCAACACTGTCTGCCCCATTCTGAGGGAGCACTATCCCTTTTTGAGTGAATTTTGGACTATTGAGGGAAATCAGGAAGAATCCCCTTCATCTCTAGAGTTGGTTGGATTTGGATATGAGGTCAAGGCTCAATCTTAGGGAAGATCCAAAACTGAAGGAGAAGGATCGTAAAGCTATCCCAATAATATATTAAGTGGTTAGGCCTCTCCAAGCCTATATAAGGAGGCCTCTTCATGGTGAAAGGGAGAGACATTGAAGTCATCAAACTTATGATCTCATAAGGGAGATTTATCATTGAAGCATCATCATTTTGTGTGGATTATTTGAGCAAAGGGCTAGACAAGGAGAGTTGGGAGAAGTTGTTGCACCTTCATCAAAGGTCTGTAAGTATTCTCCCCTTTTGTTACCCAACTGGTTTATACTAACATTTATCTTGTATCGGTCCCACCTATAAGATAAAATACAAAAAAGAGAACATTTGAACTGAAGGAGGAGATTTCACAAGAAGGCATCCTATCAATCACTAAATAAATCCCATCGATCATTTGGCCGGATCACAAGATCTAGAGAACCATTCCACCATTAAACATTTCAGAGTCTAATTGGGCCTTAGTGGAGAGTTTGGTTCCTACTGTTGAGTTAAAGGAATTTGGGACCCCTCAAAAAAATTGGCACTAGAAGGAGGGCCTGAAGAATGAATGGCTGACAATATTTTTAACAAAATATTTTAAACAACCTGTAGATTAAAAACAACCCACATGCATGGGTCGTCATTCTCAAGACATCCCACACACACTGAGTACTCCTAAAATGATTAACTCACCCTAGAAAGAGGAAGAACATATGTTCCCTAAGATACCTTATGCTCTTCCTCAAGAGGATTTGAACCAGTTCAGAAGGATCAAAGAGCTTATGCCCGACAGATTGGAGCATTGCTATTAGCTCTAATTCTTCCTCATAGAAAACAAGTAAGTAGATCGGTGGTCGATACCTCCGACAAGGTTTTTGTGCACATAGTAGAAGACCTGATAGATTTCTCCCTCATTGAAATCGAGCATCCTCTTAATCTATTCCCTGAAACACCAGCTGACAACTGCCCCGAGCCCGACGATTTTTTCGACGAGGAAGGGTTCAACTCTGAATACTCAGTTTCAGGATCAGACGACATGGAAGAGAACACTGATCATAATGAATAAAGGGGAAATCTGCCTCAGAATAATCAACCTTGGTTGGCTAGATACACTATGGCCATCCCTAGACGAGTACATAACCTTCCCCGACATCCAGAGAAGTTACTCCCTAAATTTGAGCCCAAAACCTATGGATTGCCTGAAGACCATATCAAAAAAATTCATACTAGCCATTAGACTGATGAATGTCTGTAACACCCTGTTTCCCCCCGATTGTAAATATAACTGAACTGGCCAAGGACTATGGAAAAACTCATAAGTATGAATATGTGATGTAAATGGACCCACAGGAAGAGGTCAATAAATGTAAATAACAGTTTGAATTTATTGCAGAACTGCTAAGAGGGGATGTGCGGAAAAGAGACCACGATGGTGGTGGAGGGTACCTTGAAAAAGGGGCATTAACTTCCACCAAGAATGGAATACCGTATTTGGACTCCACTGGCCTGGAGAACCAAAAGCGACTCGCTAGCCCTGAAATAAATGCCTTGTAGGCTGGTAGGTTGATGGCTTGATGAGGGATGGGGAGGTGAACTGCCTATCCATAGAGCCATCATGACTGACCAGCGCAAGGGTAATCGTTCCACACGCAACCTCGCGAGAGGATAAGGCGTATGGAAGAAGCGATTGAAGGGGGGAAGACGTGAGGGGAACTCTGGCAATTTTTACGTAGAGTGAGTGATCGCAGAGAGGGAGGATTGCAACCTTCGCTCTTGGGCACTGGCAGACAGAGAGACATAGGTCTCAGTACATCATGGTCTTAGCTCGGGGGTGGCTAGTGGTAAATCCAGTAGGAGTCGCTATGCCTACGGTTGGGTGGAAACGAGCACCCCTCTCAGCAGTTGCTTCCATTGCTGAAGTTATTTCTGATAAGTGTTTTTCTTATACTGCATTCTGAAATTTATATGCTGTCACATATGTTCATGGACTGTGGAATTGAAAATGTTTCCTGTGAAGGAATTGTCTGTACAACAATTATTAATATGGAGTAAATGTTAGCTCATAGAACTTGTGAAATTGTGAAGAATTACAGTATGCGAGTGTCCGCATAGTGTTTGATATGAATAAGTTGATATATGCTTATCACAAAGGATACCATGCACGAATTACGTCGATAAAATGAAGCTAACCATGCCCAKCTGCCCTCAGGAAGTTGTCTTCCTTTATCTRCTTTCGGGAATGCCCCGGTAGGAATCTCTTCTCAGAGGTTCCCTCCTTGGAAAGGTTCACYAGGAACCCAGAACAAGGACCCGAACGCACCGGCCTTATTAACCCTRCACAAGGAGGAACGATTTTACTAAGGTTCCAAGGGGGTAGTGTTGTGAGAAGTGACAAATCGACGGATGAGATCTCGTCGGAGGAACCATAGTCATTCAYGACCATTAGATTGACAAAAGTAACGCAGGCGTTACTTACCTTGCCCCTTCTTCCTCTATCATCGTGAGTAACGAAAAATTGGGATCGTAAATCGTAAGACCCGAAAGACCRAACCTAGACCGTTGGATCTCGGTCCAATTTACCRTCAAYCGTTGGATCTRGAGAAACTGYGYAGGGGTTAAGCGCAAGGGTAGGTGTGCGAGGAAGTGATCTGAGCTATCRGATTTGGAGTAGAAATTCCGTAAACYRTTGGATCGGGAGGAGTTGCACGGAGTATAGCCCCTGGAAGGGAAGCGTGCAGGAGAAATGATCTGAACCGCCAGATCTTAAACCATAGTCTCGACAGCTGTCAGATCTCGAGAAGTTGCACCAGAGTTAAACCTTAGTGTGCAGAGAAAGAATCCTAGTCGTTGATCTCGGCAGGACACGTGTCAGCACTCTAAGAAGTCATCGAGATTTTGGAGACATCGGGGTTTTACAGGTTGAGAGAACTAAGACCTCTTGAGCCTCGAAACTCTGACAGAGAATCTCAGCCATTGATCTCAGCCAGAACACGTGGCAAGAGATCCCGAAGAGTCAGGAATCGGGGAATCGGAGATCCCGAGAGCAAGAGAAACAGGACTTCGAAAGTCTCGAAATCCCGAGAGAAAATATAAGCCGTCCGGTTGGAGAGGGACACGTGTCACGAGATCATCCATCTCGGAGATCCGGGGTACCAGGCATCGGGGCCACTCAAGTCTCGAAACAGTGATAAGATCTGGACCGTCCATCGGAGGGACAGGTGTTAGAGATCAAGCGCCATCGACATTTGATACATCGGGAAATCGGAATTTCTGAGGGCAAGAGACATGGGACAGTATAAGTCGTGAAACCCCGAGAAAGGGATCTCAACCGTTGATCTTGGTAGGACGCGTGGAAGGAGATCTGGGCGAGTCGACATTTGGAGCATTGGGTTTTCCAAAGGAAAGAACTCTTGCATACAGGAATCACGATCCGCGATTTCTCGACGTGATCATAACCATTAACCTGAGGGACGCGTGTCCAAGGATCCTGAAGAGATCAGGGTTTGGCATTTCTAGATTCTCGGTGATAAGAAACTCACGACAGGAGGAGTCATGAAATCCTGAAGTGCGACGGTCCCACAGTCATAGCACTCCAGTGGAGGATAGGTGTCACTCCATGCCATCATAGGGAGTGTGGGCCATAGGCGCCAGAACAAGGGATAGGTGTCGGAAGGTCAAGCTTGGCCGTGAGTCAACGCCGAGTGGCATCGGGGATCGGAGGATCGGAATTTTCTAAGGCCTATGCCTTGCGACATCATAAACCCCAAAACCCCGATGGAAGGTTATACGGCGACATGCATATGGTAAGTGGTCACATGGACCATGGTATAACCAAGGGGGCTAGCTAGCGTAAAGACACGTCGAGATTCCAGGGGACTTGTGCGCCATAACATTGAAAGGCGCCAAACCCCGACAGGAATTAAGACTGTGGTCTTGTGAACGATGTGGTCGTATTGACCAGGACTTAGCCCGGAAAGCCAATATGATAGGAACACATCAGAGAATCGGGAGTTCCAGGTACATGGGAACTTCGACACCGCAAACTCTGAAACCCCGATGAGAAGCTGTCGTATGGTCATACAGAAACCGATCGTATGGATCAAAGGCTTAGCCACGTAGGGCTGAGACAACCAAGGGGTGAATCAGAGATCGGTGTTTGTAGTTTTCAAGATATCGTGGGTGTTAAAACCCCGATAGAAGGAACCCCGAATCCTGGTATAGAGTCAGGGATTAGCATTTCGCTAATACGGGTTTGTGGAGATTTCTCCTGTATGGGAGATTAACCCAAAATTTTTAAAAATTACGATAGTGGGTGTGTTACAATGTCCAACATGAAGACGTAGTATGCAGGATTTTACCCTATAATTTTGAGAATTCGGCCTCCACGTGGTATTTTAACTTACGTGTAGAATCCATAACTAGTTGGACAAAGTTTAAAAAGGATTTTCTAGATAAATTTGTAGGAAAAACCACCATAGGAGCTTTGATGGCTGAGTTGTTCGCTGCCACCATGAGTTCAAAGGAGAGGTTTAAATACTTTAATCTAAGATTCACCACTATCTTAAACAAATTCCAACCTAAAGCTAAACCCACTCAGGAGTTTCAAATCAAAGTATACCCTAATTCTCTCCCAAATTCTATTTCCATATTTGTGAAGAGCGCTGCCAAAAAAACCTTACCTGAGAATTTTGAAGATGCCAAAATGATAGAGTTCCAAATGAAGGGATGTAAAGATGGCCAAGTATCATTAGTCAAGAAGGAAGTTCAACCTCCTCCCAGGAGAGGACTCATGTTGACTAGACCCTCAAGGAAACAAACAGAACAAGGTCCCGAAAAAGGAAGTGGAGACATAGAATACCTACAAAGCATGGTAAAAAAGTTGTCAAACAAAATCATAGACATGAAAATAAGTGCAGGGGAAGGAAACCAAGGCTAGAGGCCCTACAAACCTTTTTTCAAAAAAAATCCACTGTTCAAAGCGATTGAACTTCCCCCAGCCAACTTGAACATCGATCTGGGAAATGTAGCATCCGACTCTTTCTCTACTTATCACCAAGAGAAACACTCTGAAAGAGACTCACCACAATGGGTGCATTCCATGAATTTGATGGCCAACTAGTTTCTATATGAAGTTTCCCTAACCAAACAATCAAGCGGCTCAATTATGAATATTGTTGATAAGGAAGAAGTTGATCCACCAGAAGAAACAACCATGCTGATATGGGACCCTAACCTACCAATTCCTTTTGAAGACCTATTTGAGGTCCAAGAACCACCCGCAAAAGTATTGGCTGTGCAAACACGAAGTAGGGGTCAACCTGTCTCAAAATATCTTACTATTGCCCAAACTTCGAGAAGAAAACCAGCTCCTGATCACCCGAAACCACATTTTGTTCCCCAAATAAATCCTATAAAAATCCATACATGAGAATCGCCCAAGATAGACTACAACATAGTAGAAGACCTGAAAACGTTGAAGGCAAATATATTGGTCATGGACATGTGTAGAATCCCTCAACAAAAGGACTTTATGTTACAAGCATTGAAATCACTAGAGAATCCTACAACAAGCATTGGCCGAGGAAATATAACTCCCATAGATCTATTAAATAAACAAACTGTGAATGCTTGCTTTGAAGATAAGAAGGGAAAAACTTTAGTCCCACCATTCCTTTTGACATTTGAAGTCTTCAAAAGAAACCTCCATAATTGTTTGGTTGACTCAGGAGCATCCTCCAATGTTATGCCATTTTCTATTTGAAAAAACTTAAACACAATCCCTCTCAAAAGCAACAAACATGTAATACAACTAGACAGAACCAAGGTGAAGGTTATGGGAGAATTCAAAGATGTAATGATCAGAATAGTGACACACCCTAAATTTGTGCAAGTGATTGGCATCATTGTAGTAGATATCCCATAAGATTATGGATTGTTATTGAGTCGAGATTGGTCTGAGAAGTTAAACAGATACTTTAGTACATACTAGGTTCCCCTTTAGTTTCCATTAAAAGGACCCTCAGAAATATATCTAAAACATACTATCACTGACCTAGAAACCCTTAATGAACCCTTATTGACATATTTCCCCGTGCTAAGAAATTATTCATGTGACTTCGATTTCAGGAATTTCTCCCTCCTCTCATCTGATGTCCCTCTTACTCAAAACTCTAAAATGTTTTTTCAAGAAAACTTGTCGGGGACAACATAGGAAACCTTGTTTTATCAAGGAAATGCGTTAGAAATCACAGAACGGATAGGAGGAAAGGAGGAACGTGATAAGAAAGAGGAATATGATAGGTTCTTCCCACAATTTTGGACCTTATGCTTCGATGGTTCTAAATCACAAGAAGGATCAAGGATAGGATGCATCCTCATTGACGCAAAAGGTAAATGAAGTTTCATGTCCTGTAGACTAGAATTTGAATGCACAAACAACACCGTTGAGTATGAAGCTATAGTACAAGGGATAAATAAATCCATAGACTTAAACATTAAAGAATTGACGGTTTTCAGAGATTATGAAATCATCGTTAGACAAGCAAGGACAACTATACATTTCAACTCTCCACACCTGAGGAATTACCAACAGGAAGTGCACATGCTAATAGATAATTTTGAAGCCTTCAACATTACAGTGATCCCCAGAACAAAGAACATTCTTTCTGATTCTCTGGCCACCACTGCCTCAAGGCTATCACCTCTAGAATATTATGAAGCCTCCTGGTTCACTGTGGATCTACTCTACAAACCATCGGTGCCAAATAATATTTCTAATTGGAAGGTCTTTGAAGGAGATGAACAGATAATAAACTTTTTGAACAATTAGGATAATTTTAAAGACTTGGCTATTGACGATGAAGTATTCCAATAGAAATTAGTAGAAACCAATTTGCAGACAAATCAACTGTCTGAAAAACCAAGGTCTCACACAATACCAGAGGGAATAGGCAATTTAGAAAACCTTTTTGACCTAAGGGAAAGATTTAAAGGGTAAAAGAACACAAAGACGAGGAGTTCTTGTCCCATGCATGAAACTATAAATCTAGGAACCCCAGAAAAACCCAAGAATATAAATCTTGATAGGATGGTATCTAAAGAGGAAAGGAAGGCCTATCTCAAACTTTTCAGAAAATATCAAGATGTTTTTTATTGGTCCTACCGAGATATGAAAACCTATGATACTCGTATCATTCAACACACTATCCCATTAAATTCTGAAGTGAATCCCTTCCAACAGAAGCTCCAGAAGTACCACCCATTCTTGGAGCCCCTCATGTGTCAGGAGTTAAAGAAACTACTAGATGCCAATATTATCTTCCAGGTTAGACACTCTACATGGGTAGAAACTTTGGTTTCTTTGAGGAACAAGTGTGGGGAGATCTGCCTATGTGTATATTTCAGGAACCTCAACAGAGCTTGAGAAAAGGACAACTACCTAGTCCCACCAATGGAGAAAATCTTGCAGACAATGTCTGGCTCTGATATTTTATCCCTGCTGGATGATTTTTCAAGTTAAAACCAAGTTATAGTTTCATAGGAAGACTATTTGAAGAATACATTCCGAACCAAGTGGGGAACCTTCACTTATAAACGTATTCCCTTTGGGTTAATCAATGCAGGAGCAACCTTCCAAAGCGCCATGGATGTAGAATTTCAGAGACTAATAAACAAGTTTGTAGTAGTCTATTTGGACGATGTGATTGTGTACTCAAAGAACAAAGAAGATGACATCCAACACTTAACCCAGAATTTTGAAAGGTGTAGGAAATACAGTATATCCTTAAACCCTAAGTAAACTATTTTTGGTGTCGAGGAAGGTAAACTGCTAGGTCATATCATATATCAAGAAGGGATTTGCATAGACCCAGAAAGGATTAGGGCTATATCTCAGCTTCCATTACCCCACAACAAAAAGGATATGTGATCTCTCTTTGGGAAAATAAATTGTGTGAGGAAATTCACTCCTGATTTCGTTGAAACTATCAAACCCTTAAAAAAAAATGATCCATAAAGATGCTGAATTTATGTGGGATGATGAACATAAAAATTCCTTCAGCAATATTAAAACTATGATATCTCAAGCCCCAGTGTTGCAAAGTCATGATTTTAGAAAATCTTTCTTCCTCTATACTTTCTCCTCTCACAAATCGTTAGTTTCAGTATTGACTCAAAAGGATGATGACAACAATGAGGCCCTGATATCGTTCACGAGAACTAATCTCCAAGGGGCTAAACTAAATTACCCTACTATAGACAAGAAGGCTTATGTAGTATACCAAGAAGTGAAACACTTCAGATCTTAAATCTTGAAGAACCATACCAAATTCATCATGCCTCACCCTACGGTATGATCCCTATTCACTCAACAAGAGATGGGGGAAAGAAGAGGAAACTGGATGGTAGTAGTCCAAGAATTTGATCTAGATATAAAACCTGCTAAACTGGTTAATGGACAAGGATTATGAAAACTGGCAGCTGAAGCCCAGGACCAAGTAAATGAAGACCCCAGATGGGATAATTAATTAGCATCGTGGTGTGTTGAAGTTTCATACTTCTCCTGGGGGTAAGAGTCTTGGTATGAGAAACTGACTTATCTCCTGCATCATGGAAGTTTCACAGAAAACCTAAACCCTCAGGAAAGGAGAGCCCTTAGGTTAAAATAAACAAAATATCACCTCATAAATTTGGTTCTCTTCCATGTTAATTATGATGGGGTACTTTTAAGATGTCTCAAACATGAAGATGTAGAAAAACTTTTGAAGGAGCTCCATGATGGTCCTGCAGATGGACATTTCGTAGGAAACACCACTGCTCATAAAATACTAAGAGCAGGATATTATTGGCCTACTCTATTCAAGGACGCTCACACATATGCTAGCAACTGTAAGATGTGTCAAATAAGCATGGGGAGGGAAAAGAGAGCAGTTGTCCCACTCCAACCTATGGTCATCTCCAGGATATTCAAGCAATGAGGGTTAGATATCATAGGAGAAATTACATTGAGTTATTCAAAACAACATAGATACATACTAACTGCCACAAATTATTTCACGAAATGGGAAGAGGCCATCCCTCTTACTCATGTAAACAAAAAGGTGGTGATGCAATTCATAGAACAACAACTGATAACAAGGTTTCCTGTGCCTTTTGTCCTTGTTTTTTATAATGCAAATTACCTTTATTCCACCTTATTAACAAAGTTTTATATATACAAAGGAATCATAATCATATACTTAACAAACTACTATCCATGGGGGAACATAGTGGCAGAATCAACTAATAAGAACCTAGTGAGGATATTAAAGAGAATAGTTATAGATAATCAGAGGAATTGGCACTGTTCACTCCATAACGCCTTATGGGATGATAGAGTCACACCCAAGGAAGCCATAGGTAATTCCCCATACTTTTTGGTATACATATAGGAAGCCATTATCCCGGACGAGCTATATCTTCCATCTCTTCAAATTTCTCAGGATTTGAGAGGACATCCCTCATCAATCATACAACAAAGAATTGATGCCCTCCTCATGTTGGAATAAGAAAGGGAGAAAGAAAAATAAAATTTCATATCTCATCAACAAATAGTTAAAAGGTGGTTTGATAAGCATAAGGCTAAAGAGAATAATTTTGAAGTGGGAGAAATAGTCCTAAAATGGGATAGAGCAAATGAACCGAAAGGAAAACATTCTAAGTTTCAGAATCTATGGCTTAGAAATTTCTAGGAGGTCGAGAAGATTGGGGTAGGAACCTATCGGTTGCAGAATCTAAGGGGGGAACCTAACGCCCTCCCAGTGAATGGCCAATCCTTAAAACAATATTTCCATTAAATATATATATATATATATATATATATTTGTATGTGTATGTTCACGATGTTCTGTTTTAGCTAGGTCGATTGTGGAATGCATTTTTGTTTTTGTTTCTTTTTATAGTACTTTTGTGCTTTTGAATATTGTTTTTAGAAACACAGTGGTTGACCTCAATTCATGTGATATGATGAACTCTGTTCCTAACTCATCGCTCACATACAACACAAGAAGAATTATGGGACCTTCGGTTGTTTTAAAGGGTTATCTATCTAACCTGCACAGATAAAAAACCTTGGAAAAGTGATGAATTTGTTTCTTGGTGGTATGGAAAAACCTTAAGGGAAAGATGAAAATATGGAAAGGACTACATTTACCACATAGACAGAGACAGAAAAATTTCACCTTAACCATCTCATTTTGCAAATAATAGACGTCCTCCTCTCCCACTTGCTCAGGGAATTCTACCAAAATAAAATCAACTATATCAAATGAGCGCACAATAGGAGATGGTATGAAGATAAGTCCTCCGAGGCTATGGACACTCACTAGTAGTGGAGAAAGGTTTGTGATGTTGGGTTAACTCCGTCGAGGCTATCGACTCTTGATGGCAGTGGAGAAACATCGTAGAAAGTTAATAAGGGTAACTAAAGGGCCTAGTTCTATTGAATTCTTTACTAGACTCTTGTCAAAGGAGGCGTGAGTTAGGATTACAGGAAACTAAGGTGGAATAAAGGTTGAAACCCCATAGGAAGGCCCAAATGCACCAACCAGGGAATTTCAAATGCAAGGATGAAAGAGGCTCTGATAAAACTAGTTAAGTTCTTAATTGGATTTTGTATCACATAAGCTTGAGGTAGGAACAAAGATTCTGCTTTCGCCCAGTAAGTCACCATTTTTTGATCACTCAACACACCTTAAACAACCTCTGTCAATTTTTTTATTTTTGGGTACCACTTGATCTTTTGCATTATCTGATTTGACTTCATTTTGAGAAATGTTCTGTCTTTTCTTATTCTCATGACTCTCAACACCTATTTAGGTTTGTTTGAAATTATGAAAACCCATGACTTAAAAGGCCTTAACACCTTAATAAAGAATAGACATCCAAAACACTTCACCCGACATGCTCAGATTTGACATCGGAAGGAATTAAAAGAAGGAAAAGAGTCACTTGAGAAACCTCAGTCACTGAGCGTCGATCTCCATCGGCATTGGAAAAAGGAAGTTTTTGTTTTTCATCAAGTCTTGCATAAGGATATCGTCGATAGTTGATTCCCCTTCGGCATCGGTAAAAGACGAGGGGGATACACGTTAACGAAGAGAGACAAGATAACAACGATTGTCGATGCCTAACACGCTTATCAAAATCGGGGAAAAACTAAAAGGATCGCAACAAACATTCTGACCACGCTAAAGGTTATTCCTGACTACCCATCGCCGATGCATTTTTGGCATCAGGAATTTTTCAAGGAAGTTAATCCGAAGAAATCACTTGATAGGTTTATCATTGATCGTCGACCCTGGATACTTTTTCGGCGTCGGAAAGCTAAGGTTTGTTTTAGAAGTAATAACTTAAGGAAAGTCCCGACTCTGGTTAATACACAATAATTAAGTCACCGACCTTCATCGCCACATGTATTTACTCAGTAGGAGGATCGTAAGGTCTATTTTTATCCCAAATCATTCTTGGTTCCCTAGGTCCGAGTCACACCTCCTATTCAACTTTCCCACGAAAGTATTATACGGTGAAATTGATCGACGTCGGATATTTTTTCAAAAATACTTCAACGAAAATGTTCATAGCACATCCTCGATCCCCGATCCACCCACTGAGAGAGAGAAATGATGGGACGTTTTATCATTAGATATGATCAAATTTTGAGCATTTAAGGAGCCAATTAATACCAAATGCTGCATTAGTTTCTACCTCATGCACCAATCAAAACAACCATTTAAAATCACCAATATACCATATCACCACCCACTCCACCGACAACCCACAATGAATTTAAGTTATAGAGATTCAGTGGCAGATTTGTTAAAATTTCAGTCATAACTCGAATTGAATGGATGATGCGACATGGTAAGTTCTTCCCTGTTTAAATTAACTTGAGCCATTGTAAACGAAATCATTCTACAAATAAGAGAATTCAATATCATCCTAAGGAGCAAGATGAGTGACTCGAAGGCTGTATCGATCTCGTGATTGTCAAAATAACAAAGTTTTATCAAGCTTTAGAGGTATGTATCCAAGTATGTAAATTGTTTGGCTATAATTCATATGTTTTTATCCATTTTTTGTTTTACATAGTCTCTGAAATTTATTTTAGTTGCAGGAACAATGTCTCCAAGAAATGAAACCTCCAGATGATAGTCGAGGGCACCAAAGCTGAAAGAACTAGAGGTAGCGAAGGCTCTTCTACAGGGGCCACAAAACAATTGGAATACACTTGGAGGCTGGAACCTATCATTAATACAACAAAGAAGAAGGTTTTCATCCATATTCCGACCTTTGGAGATATAGAGGAAAGCACAGGGTCCAAGATGGCACTCCCATATTAGGGAGAACTCTTTAAGAAGATCAATTGAGAGGAATACCAAGAATATGTCCCACACAGTGATCTAGATGTAAGAGCGCTTGATGATGAGGTGTTCCATAATATCCAATGGTCGTACCTACATATGGTGGCAAGAGGAACCCATGTTTTCCCCTGCATACAAGTCACACACATAAATGTTTAATCAACGATGACAATGGTGGGTGTGTCGGAGTGTTCCTTCCAGTAGAATTTAAGAAATAATACAAACTCAGAGACCCCGAGGAGCATCTAAATACAGATTTCATCATGAATTTCTATGAATGCAATGACACCAACTGGGTGATCATATCATGGCGGAGGGAAGATAATAAATTCATGAACTGGAGCACCATCTGGTGTGGGACAACCAACCTAAGGGAGCCATATGTCTATCTGATGGTTCTCATCTGCTGATTGTATGAAGACAAATATTTCTCTAAGTTTTCAGAGGCATGGATGCCTTTGGAATACACATTTGTGATCGACTGGAACAACTTCAACTTGGGAGAAATAATCTCCAAGCAACTGAGCATTTGTGTGCAGTAGGCCCAGGAGTCGAAGGAAGGAGAGACACTGGCTTTCTACATGGCTTCATACTTTCTTGATGTCATGTGCTCTAGAAATATCTTCGTCGGCATGAATATGATATGGCATGTTGCAGAAATCTCGGTCCACATCTACTTCAGCATGTTATGGGAAAACCGTTATAAGAATTTCTACTCTCTCATATGTGATGAATTCATCACACGATTTTTTTTTATTCTTGTTAAGAAGGAATTCTCAAGACTATCGGCCATGACAAATAAAATGATATCTGGGGTAGGCCATTGGTACTTCGAAGAGAACAACACCTACATCAGGGTGTTCGGGGCCACCAAAGCACCACATCTCCTACCATCTCATGTATCAGACCGACTTGTGGTAGGAGACATATGTTATCAAACCATCTTGCAGGGATACAATGCCACCCTGGTCAAGGACAAGAAACGCACCTTCATACCCTATGGTTTCCATGTAGGGTTCTACTTGGTTAAGGACACTGCTCAAGCCAAACAAGAAGGGTTGAGCCAACTTGAGTTCATATTCAAAACGATATGATTCCACAAGCACGATCTAAAGGGCTTGGTATTGAAACATGCTTCACAAGTTTCGTCTTGTTGTTCGTACGCGTACGACAAGTTTGAAGATGAAGTATTCAAAGAGAAATCCTAGGACTGGGACGAGGTGGTACAAAGGATGGGTGACCCGAAAATGACCAGGTTGAGGGCCATGATTCTAGATGAATAGGTGATGACAATAGAACTGTCGGCTCAAGAAGCTCTCAGAGCCAGGGAAGAAGTCAAAGCGGTAGAGGTCATAAAGGTGCATAACAAGGGACTGACTATGACACCCGAGGAACAGGCAAGGGGAATGATCCTAATAAAATAGGTGCAACGAGTAATCAATCAGCTACAGAATGATGCATACCTCGTATAAATGGAAAGGGTCACTTTTGACAACCCAATTGAGAGTAGAGAAGGTCCAAGTGACCCAGAGCTAATACAAATTTACGAAATCACTGGGTTAGATTACCCTGAAGTTACAATGCCACAGGCCGGATCACCAGGGAATGTTTCAACTCAGCCAGAGATAACAAGGACATACATGAGATAAAGTGCATCAAACCCCCTCCACGACTTAATAACAATTTATGATGATGACGAGAGTTCGGAGGTGTCCTTGGTGACTCTATTGGAAATCATAGAAGAAAAGGATCCCAAGAAGGCCTCTTCCCCAGGTCCCGATGCTCAAATTTGAGGCCTTCCATAGAATGAATAGGAGGTTAGAAGTGTCTTAGACACTGAGATACTTGATGTACTGGAGACCCAAATGGATAGTCTAAAAGATGATCCAGAGTCGGGCGAACAAAGGGAAGAAGTTCCATAGCAGAAAACTGCTATCTCAACAATCGATTATCAATTAAGTACTAAGCCTATCCCTGTTGCTTCAATTTAATCTGATACTCTACCTCCCGATGAGAAAAAACCAGAGGCCAGACCTTTAGAACAAACATAATATGTTAAATAACCCATTCTTTAATAGATATACACCGTCGTAAGGATGGGAAATACGATTACCTAGGGAGATCAACAAATCCCCGAAGCCGTGGATGAAGTTGTTGATATAGATGCCATATCCTATGATAGGAAAAGGAAATATATTGTAAATAGGAACACCAAGAAGAGGAGACATACTCTGGATCACTCCATCCTCATCACCATAGAGGAAAAATTGATTAGCACCGAGCATTCCAAGACATCTGAGCTTATCGGTGCAGGGATGGCGATCACAGATGCCACCTTGGATAGAGAAAGAAAATATGAAGAGGAGTTAGCTACTATTCTAAAGTGTTTGGAACATATGTTCCATTTGGAGAAATACTATTAGGACTCCACACAAGCCACAATGTTCTTGAGAAGTGAATTCCAAGATGCCTACAGTAAATTCACAAATGAGTGGCACCTTTTCACTACAGGGATAACTGACTTCCAAGAAGACACCCTGATGGTTCTAGTAATGTGAAAGGACATGGAAAGGTGGTATGAGAAGTCCCACCAAGATTTGGAAAGAATTGATTACATCAACGCGGTTCAAAAGGGCCGAGACGTCGAAGAGCACTTTATTCGGGTGTTAAGGGATAGCAACATCAAATGCATAAAGAAGTCGACTGAATACTAGGTATAAATGTACCAAGAACCTCATTGGGAAAAAGAGAAGTGGGTTGAGTGCGAAAAGAGATGGACCAAAATCAACCGAGCGATGAGAGACATCGACGTTCCATAATTCGGCACATCCGATGACTTTTTCGACTTGCACAACATAGTTAAATTACATGCCGAACAAGACTCATCATGGGCTGCAGAGATAACAAAGGTGGAAAACATGGTGCCAGGACAAGTGCATCATTTCATGGAGCACSTGATCAAGGCTCAAATAGTGCTACAACAGTTAACTACTAAAGTAGTCAAATATCGAGCACGAGTAGTGGAGATCAAGGAGATCCTTTCAGCCCCGATGGGTCAACACAAGTTCCCGTACGCTAACACATGCGAGGAAATCTTCRTCAAATGGTTGGAGTATGAGAAAATTCATCCACTCAAGTGAGATTATTTGATGACTCTTAGAAGACCGAGAGATGAAAGTGCCATGTGGCGAGTTTTTATTTTACTTAGCTGCACTTTTGATAGTTATTTTTAGTTAATAATATGTTATAAATAAGAGGATCGACCTATTAGAAAGGTCGATGGTTGTTGCAAAGACCCTCATTTTTGTATTTGTAAATAACTATTTTGGAGCTTCCTTAATTGAGAAGTCTCATTTAGGAACAGAGACAAGTTTGTGTTTTTTCATCAAAAGCATGTGTGATTGGATTTGAAGAAGTTTTTTTTCTAATTTTATCTCATGAATGGATGATGTAACGAGTAAAATCCTTTGAATATGTTGATAGGTTATTTGATTCAATATTTTTACAGTTCTTGTCTTTAAATATGAAAATTAAATCATTGTGATAATATGTGACTGATGATTTGAGTTAAGGAAACTATTTTTCTTGCCATCGTTTATTGCATGCATGTTTTCTTCTGATAATCGTATCTCAGTCATTAATTGGAACACCATCAGGTTAATGTATTATTACTATGCTTGTTGTAGGTGTAAGAATCATTGTCTGCATGCTTGGGCAGAAGGGTTATCCCAAACTCAGCCTTCTTCAATAGCTAAGTCCTTCCCCTTTTGTTACCTAGTTGGTTTATACTAGCATTTATCTTCTCTTGGTCCCAACTATAAGAGAAAATACAAAAACAATAACGTTCGAACTGAAGGAGGAGATTTCTCAATAAGACGTCCTGTCAATCAATAAATAAATCCCATCGATCATTTGGCCAGATCACAAGATCAGGAGAACCATTCCACCATTAAACATTGCAGAGTCTAATTGGGCCTTGTTGGCGGGTTTGGTTCCTACTATTGAGTTAAAGGGATTTAGGACCCCTCAACAAAATTGGTACTAGAAGGAGGGCTTGAAGAATGAATGGTTGACAACATTTTTAACACAATATTTCAAACAACATGTAGATTTAAAATAGCCCACATGCATGGCTAGTCATTCTCAAGATATCCGACACACACTGAGTACTCCTGAAATGAGTAACACACCCCAGAAAGAGGAATACCATCTATTCCCTAAGATATCTTATGCTTTTCTTCACGAGGACTTGAACCAGTTCATAAGGATCACAAGAGCTTACGCCCGACAGATCAGAGCATTTCCCTTAGCTCCATTGCTTCCTCATAGAAAAAAAGTAAGAAGACTGGTGGTTGATACCCCTGACAAGGTTTTTTTGCACACAGTAGAAGACCTAATATATTTATCCCTCACTGAAATCAAACATCCTTTTAATATAATCCCCGAAACACCAACCAAAAACTGCCCCGAACCTGACGATTTTTCCGACGAGGAAGGGTTCAACTCTGAATGCTCAGTTTCAATATCGGACGACATGGAATATAAAAATGCTCATAATGAAGAAAGGGGAAACACACCTTAGAATAATCAACCTTGGTTGGCCAGAGACGCTCTAGCCATCCCTGGATGAGTACATAACCTTCCTCGACATCTAGAGAAGCTACTCCCTAAATTTGATCCTAAAACCTCAGGATTGACTGAAGACCATATAAAAAAAATCATACTAGCCATTAGACTGATGAATGTCCAACATGAAGATGTAGTATGTAGTATTTTCCCCTATACTTTTTAGAATTCGGCCTCCACATGGCATTTTAACTTACCTATAGGATCCATAACTAGTTGGACAAAGTTTCAAAAGAATTTTCTAGATAAATTTGCAGAAGAAACCACCATAGGAGCTTTGATGTCTGAGTTGTTCTCTACCACCATGAGTTCAAAGGATAAGGTTAAATACTTTAATCTAATATTCACCACTATCTTAAACAAATTCCAACCCAAATCTAAACCCACTCAGGAGTTGCAAATCGAAGTATATGTTAATGCTATCCTAGCTTCTATTTCCATGTTTGCTAAGAGGGATGCCAAAGAAACATGAGCTGAGAATTTTTAAGAAGCCAAAATGATAGAGTTACAAATGAAAGGATGTAAAGATGGCCAGGTCTCATTAGTCAAGAAGTAAGTTCAACCTCCTCCCAGGAGAGGACTCCTATTGACTAGACCCCACGAAAAAAAACATAACAAGGTCCCAGAAAAGGAAGTGGAGACATAGAATACCTACAACACATGGTCAAGAAGTTGTCAAATGAAATCAAAGATATGAAAATAAGTGCAGGGGAAGGAAACTAAGGCTATAGTCCCTACAAACCAATTTTCAAAAGAAATCCACTATTCAAATCGATTGAACCTCCCCCAGCCAACTTGAAAATCAATATGGGAAATGTAGCATCTGAGTATTTATGTACTTATCACCAAGATAAACACTCTAAAAGAGACTACCCACAATGGGTGCATTCCATGAATTTGATTGCCAACCAGTTTCTAGATGAAGTTTATCTAACCGAACAATCAAGCGACTTAGTTATGAATATTTTTCATCGGGAAGAAGTTGATCCACCAGAAGAAAAAACCATGTTGATATGGGACCTTGACCTTCCAATGCCTTCTAAAGACCTATTTGAGGTCCAAGAACCACACGGAAAAGTCTTGGCTGTGAAAATGAAAAGTAGGGGTCAACTTGTCTCAAATGATCTTACCACTGCCCAAAATTTAGGAGGAAAACCAACTCTCGATCACCCTAAATCACCTTTTGTTCCCCGAAGAAATCCTATAAACATCCATACACGAGAATCGCCCAAGATAGACTACAACATAGTAGAAGACTTCAAAATTTTGAAGGAAAATATATTGGTCATGGACATGTGTAGAATCCCTCATTAAAAGGACTTTCTGTTACAAGCATTGAAATCAGTAGAGAATCCTACAACAAGAACTAACCAAGGAGTAAATCTAACTCCCATAGATCTAGGAAATAAACCAATTATGAACGCTTGCTTTGAAGATAAGAAGGGAAAACCTTTTGTCCCATCGTTCCTTTTGACATTTGAAGTCTTCAACAAAAACATCCATAATTGTTTGGTTGACTCAGGAGAATCCTCCAATTTTATTCCATTATCTATTTGAAAATCATTAAACGTAGTCCCTCTCAAAAATGACAAACATGAAATACAACTAGACAGAACCCAGGTGAAGGTAATGGGAGAACTCAAAGATGTAATGATCAGAATAGCGACACACCCTAAATTTATGCAAGTGATTGACATCATTGTAGTAGATATCCCAGAAGCTTATGGATTGTTATTGAGTCGAGATTGGTCTGAGAATTTGAATGGATACTTTAGTACAGACTGGGCTCACCTTTGGTTTCCATTAAAAGGACACCCGCATATGATCAGGATCGATAGGGAAAGATATATAAAACATACTGTCACCCACTTAGAAACCCTTAATGAACCCTCATCGACAGATTTACTTGTGCTAGGAAATTATTCATGTGACTCTGATTTCGGGAATTTCTCTCCCCTCTCATCTGATGTTCCTCTTACTCAAAACTATGAAATGATTTTTCAAGAAAACTTACCAACGACAGCAGAGGAAACCCTCTTATGTAAAGGTCCTACATTATAAATCACTAAACGAATAGGAGGAAAGGAGGAACGTGATAAGAACGAGGAATTTGATAGGTTCTACCCACAATTTTGAACCTTATACTTCAATGGGTCTAAATCACAAGAAGGATCAGGGTCAGGGTGCATCCTCATTGACTGAAAAGGTAAACAAAGTTTCATGTCTTGTAGACTATAATTTGAATGCATAAGAAACATCACCGAGTATGAATCTCTAGTACAAGGGATACAAAAATCCATAGACTTAAACGTTAAAGAGTTGAAGGTTTTCAGATATTTTGAAATCATCGTTAGACAAGTAAGGAACACTATAAATTTCAACTCTCAACACCTGAGGAATTATCAACAAGAAGTGCACAGGATAATAGATCATTTTGAATCCTTTAACATTATAGTGATCCCCAAAACATATAACATTATTCTCATTCTCTGGCCACTGCTACCTCAAGGATATCACCTCTAGAATATTATGAAGCCTCCCGGTTCACTGTGGAGCTACTCTACAAACCATCGGAGCCCAATAATATTTCTAATTGGAAGGTCTTTGAAGGAGATGATAAGGTCATAAACGTTTTGACCAATCATGATAATTTTAAAGACTTGGTGATTGACAATGAATTATTCCAAGAGAAATCAGTAGAAACCGATCCTTAGATAGATCAACCGACTAAAAAACCAAGGTCTCACACGATACCAAAGGGAATAGCCAATTTAGAAAACCTTTTTGAACCAAGGGAAATATTTAAAGAGTCAAAGAACGCAAAGATGGGGAGTTCTTGTCCCATGCATGAAACTATAAAACTAGGACCCCAGAAAACCCCAAGAATATAAATCTCAGCATGACGATATCTAAAGAGGAAAGGAAGGCCTATCTCAAACTTTTTAGACAATATCAACATGTTTTTTCTTGGTCTTACCGAGATATGAAAACCTATGATACCTGTATCATTCAACACACTATCCCATTATATCCTGAAGTGAAACCCTTCCAACAGAAGCTTCGAAATTACCACCCATCCCTGGATCCCCTCATGTGTTAGGAGTTAAAGAAACTACTAGATGCCAAGATTATCTTCTAGGTTAGACACTCTGCATGGGTAGAAAATTTGGTTCCTGTGAGGAAAATGTTTGGGGAGATGTGCCTCTATGTAGATTTCAGGAACCTCAATAGATATTCATAAAAGGACAACTACCCAGTCCCACCAATGGAGAAACTCTTGCTTACCATGTCTGGCTCTGATATTTTCTCCCTATTGGATGGTTTTTCAGGTTACAACCAAGTTCTAGTTTCAGAGGAAGACCGCTTGAAGACTACCTTTTGAACCAAGTGGGGAACCTTGACTTATAAACGTATGCCCTTTGAGTTAATCAATGTAGAGGAAAACTTCCAAAGGGCCATAGATGTAGCATTTTGCGGACTAATCAACAAGTGTGTATATTCTATTTGGACAATGTGATTGTGTATTCAAAGAGAAGGGAAGATCACATCCAACACTTAACCCATATTTTCAAAAAGTGTAGGAAATACGGTATATCCTTAAACCATAAGAAAACTATTTTTGGTTTCGAGGAAGGTAAACTGCCTGGTCATATCATATCTCAAGTAGGGATTCTCATAGTCCCAGAAAGGATTAGGGCTATAGCTCAACTTCCATTACCCCATAAAAAAATGGCTATGCAATCGCTCTTCGAGAAAATCAATTTTGTGAGGAAATTCACTCCCGATTTCATTGAAACTATCAAACCATTACAAAAAATGATATGTTAAGATGTTGAATCTAAGTGGGATGATGAACGAAAAAATTCCTTCAGCAATATTAAGATTGCGATATCTCAAGCCCAGTGTTGCGAAGTCCCAATTTTAGGAAATATTTCTTCCTCTATACTTTCGCCTCCGACCAATCATTAGTTGTAGTATTGACTCATAAGGATGATGAAAACAACGAGGCCCCGATATCATTCATGAGCACTAATCTCCAAGGGGACGAACTAAATTACCCTGCTATAGACAAGCAAGCTTATGCATTATACAAGGCAATGAAACACTTTAGATCTTACATCCTGAAGAACCATACCAAAGTGATCGTGCCTCACCCTACGATCCAATCCCTATTTACTCAACAAGAGATGGGGTAAAGAAGAGGAAACTGGATGGCAGTAGTCCAAGAATTTGATCTCGATATAAAAGCTGCTAAACTGGTTAAGGGACAAGGATTATGCAAACTGGAAGTTGAAGCCCAAAATCAAGTAAATGAAGACCCTGAATGGGAGAATTAATTAGCATTGTGGTGTGGTGAAGCTTCATACGTATTTTTGTCCCTCAAACAAGTTTTGAGAGAACGTTGGTCATGTTTGACCATTTTTGGGACTTCGACAGGTTGGTCGAAGATGAAACATCCAGGGGAAGCAGAGATCATGAGATCTCACCCTTTTTGTGTTTTTTTTGGGATTTTAGGGTTTATGTAATGGGTATGGGATATTGGCCCATGGGTTCACCCATGTTTATGCCCCTTTTGTAATGTATAAATAAGTAGACAGGACTTAGAGCGAATTCAGACGAAGGTGTGGCTTAGTGCATGAGTAGTTGGCTTAGTGCATGGATGTATTAAGGCTTATAGAGCTAAGTACAAGCGTTTTGTAATTGTTTTGTGCATAGACTATGTAAGGCTTTGTGCTTTGACCTAATTTTAGGAAAGAGGATCTGGAAAGTTGTGCGTAGATTTGCTGTCCTCTGTGGAATTGGCTCTATAGTTGGGTGCCTGTAAGAAAATTGAAAGAGACTAATAAAGAAGAGAAGAGTTGGTGGATGTAGCCCCACACTTGGCATTAATCTACATTGTGAATAAGAATCATAACTTAAGGAATTTTATTGGCTAAGTTCTCTATTGAAGTATGTAATCACAATCTGTGTCCTAGCTAGGTTGTAGACACTTGAGTCCTGCAACCCCCCTGCCTCTACCTTGGGTGAGAATGCATCTTCTTCATAGTTGTTGCCAAAAGGGACAGTAGTTAGGGTTTTATTGGTGTGTTGTTGAAGAATTGAAACCTGGGTCTACCTCTATGTCAACAAATGGTTCCGTTGTCGGGACCTGAAACTGTGATTGTTGGTAATTGAAGAAAAGTGAAAGCTATGTGCGTAGATATATTGTTGTAGTGTGCAGTATTCTACTTGACTTTCAAAGATCTGTGCTAAGAGAAGGAATCTTGATCTGAGGAAAGAGGTAATATCTTAAATCTTTGTGCTCTGATAAAGGTAAGATAAGTGGAAATTTTTTCTTCGAAAACATGAGTCTAGGTATGTTTGATAGATTTTGTCCTAGTCTAAAAACTAGGGCCCAACTAGAAGAAAGAAGATTTGATCTGAATAAATTTGATATATATAGTGAAATATATGTTATTCCTATGAATATAAATAAATTTTGGACTAATAAGTGGATGCAGGACCATAGAAAGACTTTTTGCAGATTGTAGGTCCATCACTGTGATCCTAGTGTGCAGTACAGGAAAGGTTGGGGATCATTTAAGAGAAAGAGAGGATTGACATTATGTTATAACTGCATATGATTGGGACATCTTGCTAAGGAATGACCTGGTATAGGTCCTATTTTTCTTTGTTGTAAAGCTATTGATCATGGGGTTTTGGATTTCTCTAGAATGATTGCTAAAGTTGAAAAGATGAACATGAGACAAGAAAACCATGAGGAAGGTCAAGAAACTAAGGACATGTTAGAGAATCAGAGACTATATTATTACAAATGAGAGAAACAATCAAGGATAACATAGACATCAGTTTACTAGAGATCTTAAAAGAAAATCAATGCATAGAAACAAGAATAGGAGAATTCGACATAGGCTGTGTTCTGGATGAGGAAATACAGGTGAATATCATGCCAGAAAGCAGTTGGGAAATTTTGGGAAAGCCTCCTACTCACTAATGTACCTATGATTTCCCATGGAACATCTACCAAAGAATAATTTGAAGTCATTAAGTTTGTGGAGAACAACACCTCGTTTTCACTTTTGTTAGGAAAGAGTTGGATTGAGAAAGATGAGATCCAGAGGAAAGCAGAGGAAGAAGCTAAAGAAAATTAAAAGAAAGAATTAAGGGACTTCATGTCTAGGAGAATAACGCAATTAATAGAAGAACAAGAGGACAAGTCGAAGAAACTGAGGGCCAAGGACTTAGCTGTAGAAATTTCAAGAATGCAGGAAGGATTGAAAACCCTATCCATGCAGGAGAAAAGAGCACCTACCCCATAAGTAGCAAGCGAAGAGGTATTACATTCAAACCCTTTGGAAGACCCTCAGTAGTATGAAGTTGATACACTAAGAGAAAATAAGAGTGAGAATGGAAAAAGGAACCGAAAGACTCAGATCACAAGAAGGAAGGAAAGAAATCTCAGTAAGAAGAAGACAAAGTTAGAAAAACTGCAGGAAGTTCCAGGGATGACCTCGCAGAAGGCTGGCTTGCATAACTTGAACATCGATGGAATCGTAGAACAACGCAGATAGGAAATTCTCCACGACAAATCTATATGACCATTGGAGGCATATCAACCATTATAATGATGCTCTGGAATGATTAGAAACACATTTATTGTCAAAAAAGATCACCATTGGACCATTGAGACTGTGCCATAACGGACGGATTGAGGTATTCCTGCCCATTGGAGGAATTCGTTACAATGATTTTCTATTTATTCTATCAAATGTCACACCAGGACCACTTTTGCAAACTGAGATATTCGAGCTAATAGAGAAGTGATCACACACTGCGCTGTGTTGTCTAGACCTCTCCATTGAATTGACCACATTGAGTATCTATTCGCCTACCTGATTTCTTTGGTTGCGATCATGTGTGTCATGCGACCTCAGTGTAGTAGAGAAGTTGGTAGAGAAATATTGATCGATCTTATAGATGAGAAGTTCATGTCTGTAGGAATATAGGCCTCATTGACAGGAGGAGTGCAAGCATCCCCCTCGACTGCACATTGATCTAGTCGAGAAACGACTGAGAAAAGAAGCAAGCACTTCGATGACCTAGCAAATGAAAAGAACATCCCATAGGTCTTGTCCAACTACATCCTGCCTTTCGATGGAGAGGTTAGCCATGGCAATGTCCCACATGACTTCGAGTACACGCTCATCATTGCGTACCTCCGGAAGAGGATACATGTAGTAGGATTGCAGCTGGGATTGATCACAACCCTCAAGATAAGTCATTTCAACCTCGGCGACAGAAAGAATTATGTGATGCTAGCACCGCATCACTACTTGAAAAATATTATTAGGAAGAGGCCCAAGATAATTCCCCAACCATGGATCAAGGATATCACACGGTCCACGATCCTGAATGTCATGAATATTCCTCACTTCGACAGACATCGAGAGGTTAACGTGTGCATTAAACTCCTCCTGTCATGCTACCATGGAGGGTGTCTTTGGTTGGATAGGTGCATCACTATGGATCTAGCATTGATCCAACTGATCACCAGACTAAGCATGCAGGGATAAAACCTTTAGAAATTCTACCCAGGGAAGATGTCACATCACTCCTTGGAACAACGCATCAAGGAGGTGTATGGTGATGTGGAGAAAGGGAAGAGAGGATACAAGGTGTCCTGCATCTAGGATGGTGTAGTGCACCTAGCTTGTCAGCTAATAGTGGGAAAGCTTGTTAGAAAGAACTTCCCTATGCAAGTAACAAGATTCGTAGTTGACCTTGCAGGGAAGTGTGTCGAAGGGATGCAAATGAACTGGGTGAGCTACCTCGTCAATGAGTTGGAGAAGGACTGCCACGAAGCATATGACCAAGGCTATGAGTTCTAATTTAGTGGGTTGTTTATATTAATAGCATTTGTCTCTTGGGAGATGTTGGAGGGAGAAACATTCCTTGAAGTCAAGCCAGCAGAACCACTGGCCGCGAGGTTCACCACATTATGATATATAAGTGACATGGCGAAGAAATGGCAATCAAATACAGTGTTCCACACTTACTACCTACATATCACGCACGCCATTGAATCACTCCCCCAAATGACCTCGAACACCTTTCATACCTATAGTTTGCTAGTGAAGTTCCACATAGACTGATTCTTCATTTACATCACTGCATTGAGGGATGAAAGCAAAGAGGAGTTGCAGTCGTATTACAGATTAACTGATGAATACATGGAGGAAATAACCAAGGAATGGCCAGCTGAATTCCTTGTACCAGTAGAGAAGATAGAGATTTCCATCCCCGACATCATCAGAATCCCTTTGGTCACCTGGACCAAGTATGATGGACCAAGCAACACAAAGAGAATGAATAAAAAGGAGGAAGTGCAAGACATAGAAAGTGAGGAAAAGAATATCACATCGTAGGAAACTTCATCTGACTCACCTGTAGGAGGAGGAGGCAACGAAGTAAACCAAGAGAAGGAAGGGGAAGAATACAAGCAATATAAGGGTGAAGTAACACTACCAAAGGATACCCTTACAGAGGCTGACATGTCCAAGAAAACAAAGGGTTCTCTGCAGAAACCCTCAGCGCAGAAGAAGTCCTGAGCCAATAACCTCAGTCACATAATGTGCTCACCATGGATGATGTTTATCTCATGATCGTAGTTGTATAAGATGCTTTGGAGGACATATTGAAGTGACATGAAGCCAAAAATGAAACATTGTATGACAAGATTGAGAAAGAACTGAAAGACATCCAAAAAGTTATTCAGTCGAGCCACGCAGTGTCCACTGTGCCATCTTCAGCAGAGAATGTAGAATTGGGGGATGATCCCACCCAACTACGCATATTAGCAGATGCCATAAAGACTCGACTTCGTCGAGTCCTGGAGGAAAAGGAGCAGGACAAAAAGTCCTTGATTCAAGAAAAGGATGAGGCCTTAGAGCAAATTTGAGTTGCGCAACAAGAGATAGATGACCTTTGGGTGAAATTAGAAGAAGACAATAAGAAAATACAGAAAGAGAACAACCAACTGCTTGTAGAGAAGACTGTGGTTAGAAAGGCAGTAACTAGAGAAATTTTCTCTATGTCGGGCTTTGCATAGATGGAAGAAGAGATAGCTGAGATCCAAGTGGGGAAGCTCGATGAGGCTATTCAATAGCTCCAAGCAATATTAGCAGAGCTAGAAATTCAAGAAGTGCCAAGCGCAATATAAAGAATCAGGGTAGTGGTCTCAGAATGCAAGCAACTTAGTGACCGAAGTGCATAGAGATATGAGACACTTGAAGAAGATCTAGAGCTGAGGAGATTAGAGGCACACATCCAAGAGGAAAATAAGCAAGTGTTGACTATGCAATCACATTTGAAGAATATTACGTCCTTGAGAAGATGAAAAGGTTGCACGAGCAGCAGGTCACTTCCATCCAGAGTAGAGTGATGGAGGTGACATAGAGACTCCAGGCAGTGTAGGATGAAGCCTACACACATTTTTAAGAGCTCAAGGGACAATGATCACAGTTGGAACAAGTGGTCACAACAGTAGAACAATACCTGGAAGGTCCTGTCACCAAGCAAGTCATTCAAGAGTTCGCTGAGCAGGAGGCTCTGGCGAAGCAGCAAGTCAAGGCAGCTCGAGCTAATATTGAGGCCTTCAAAGAAATGTTTCCCAGATCAAACTGACTTGGGACAAGTCACAAGCGATTTTTGGGGGCCTGTTGGCCCTCAACCAAGTTTTGAGAGAACGTTGGTCGTGTTTGACCATTTTTGGGACTTCGAAAGGATGGTCAAAGATGGAGTGCCCAGGCGAAGTAGAGATCGTAGTATCTCACCCTTTTTATGGGATTTTTTGGATTTTAGGGTTTATGTAACTGGTATGGGATGTTGGACCATGGGTTCAACCATGTTTAGGCCCCTTTTGTAATGTATAAATAAGTATATAAGACGTAGAGAGAAGTCAAACGAAGGTGTGGCTTAGTGCATGAGTATTTGGATTAATGCATGAATATATTAAGTCTTGTAGAGATAAGTGCAAGTGTTTTGTAAGTGTTTTGTGCAAAAACTATGTAAGGCTCTGTGATTTGACCTAATTTGGGGAAGGAGGATCTAGCGAGGTGTGTGCATATATCCCGTCTTGTGTGGAATTATCTTTGTAGCTGGGTTCCTGTAAGGAGATTGAAAGAGACTAGTAATGAAGAGAAGAGTTCGTGGACGTAGCCCCACACTGGGTATTAATCTGCGATGTGAATAAGAATCATAACTTAAGGAATATTGTTGGTTAAGTGCTCTGTTAAAGTATGTAATCATAGATCTATGTCCCAGCTAGGTTGTAAACACTTGAGTCCTACAACACCCCCTGCCTCTACCTCGGGTGAGGCTGCATCTGCTTCGCAGGTGTTGCCGAAAGGGATGGTAGCTACGATTTTGTTGGTGCACTATTGAAGCATTGAACCATGGGTCTACCCCTCTGCAAACACGTATCCCCAGGGAAAGAGTATTGGTATGAGAAAATGACTTATCTCCTGCATCATGGAACTTTCCAAGAAAACCTAAATCATAGGGAAAGGAGAGCCCTCAGGTTAAAATCAACACAATATCGCCTCATAAATTCGATTCTCTTCCATATTAATTATGATGGGGTACTTTTAACATATCTCGAATATGAAGATGTAGACAAAGTTCCGAAGGAGCTCCATGATGGTCCTGTAGGTGGACGTTTCGCAGGAAACACCTCTTCTCATAAAATACTAAGAGTTGGCTATTATTGGCCTACTCTATTCAAGGATGCTCACACATACACTAGGAACTATAAGATGTGTCAAATAAGTGTGGGGAGGGAAAAGAGAGTAGTTGTCCTGCTCCAACCTGTGGTCGTCTGCAAGACATTTGAGCAATGCGGGCTAGATATCATAGGAGAAATTACACCTAGTTCTTCAAAACAACATAGATACATACTAACTGCCACATATTATTTCACAAAATAGACAGAGGCCATCCATCTAACTCATGTAAACAAAAAGGTGGTGATCCAATTCATAGAAAAACAAATGATCACAAGGCTCCTTGTGCCTTCCATCCTTGTTTTTTATAATGCAACTTATTTTTCTTCCACCTTATTAAAAAAAAATTCTCTAGAAAAAGGAATCCTAATTAGATACTCTGTAAACTACTATCCATAAGGGAACAAAGTGGAAAAATCAACCAATAAGAGCCTAGTGAGGATATTAAAGAAACCAGTTGTAGACAGTCAAAGGAACTGACACAGTTCACTCCATAATGCCTTATGGGATGATAGAGTAACACCCAAGGAAGCCATAGGGAATTCCCCATACTTTTTGGTATACATACAGGAATCCATTCTCCCGAATGGGATATATATTCCATCTCTTCAACTTGCTCAGGATTTGAGAGGACATCCCTCATCGGTCATACAACAAAAAATCGATACCCTCCTCATGCTCAAAGAAGAAAGGGAGAAATAAAAATCAAAGTTCATATCTCATCAATAGATAGTTAAAAGGTGGTTTGATAAGCTTAAGGCTAAAGAGAATAATTCTTAAGTGTAAGACTTAGTCCTAAAATGGGAAAGAGAAAATGAGATGAAAGGAAAACATTCCAAGTTTTAGAATCTATGGCTTGGACCTTTCCAGGTGGCCAAGAAGATTGGGGTAGGAACCTATCAGTTTCATAATCTAATGGGGGGAACCTAACACCCTCTTGGTGAATGAACAAGCCTTAAAACAATATTTCCATTTAAAAAAAATAAATTATATATTTTTGTGTGTGTATTTTCACAATGTTTTGTTTTAGCTAGGTCGATTGAAAAATGCATTTTTGTTTTTGTTTCTTGCTATAGTACTTATGTGATTTTGAATATTGTGTTTAGCAATATGGTGGTTGACCTAAATTCATGTGATATGACGAACTCTATTCCTGACTCATCTCTCACATACAACACAAGAAGCGCTATGGGACCTGCAGTTATTTTAAGGGGTTCTCTATCTAACCTGCACAGATGAAAAACCTTGGAAAAGTGATGAAGTGTCTTCTTGGTGTTCTGGGAAAACCTTAAGAGAAAGATGGTAATATGGAAAGAAATACACGTACCTCATAGACATAGCTAGAAAAACTTCACCTTAACGATCACATTTTGCAAATAAAAAACGTCCTCCTCTCCCACTCGCTCAGGGAATTCTACTAAAATAAAATCAAATATATCAAATGAGCGCACAGTAGGAGAGGGTATATAGATAACTCTTTCAGGGATATGGATTCTTGCTGGCATCAAATCAAGGTCTATGACATCGGGGTGACTTCGTCGAGGCTATGGAGGCTCGTTGGAAGTGGATCAACACTGTAGCAAGTGAATAAGGGTAACTAAAGGGATTAGTTCCTATAAATTCTTTAGTAGAATCTTGTCAAAGGGGGCATGACTTAGGGTTACAGGAAACGAAGGTGGAATAAAGGTTGAAAACCCCACAGGTAGGCCCAAATGCACCAACGAGGGAATTTCAAATGCAAGGAAAAAAGAGGATCTAATAACACCAATTAAGTTCTTAATCAGATTTTGGATCACCTGAGCCCAAGGTAGGAACACAGATTCTTATTTCTCCCAGTAAGTCACCATTTGTTGAGCACTCAACACACCCTAAAAATCCTCTGTAATTTTTTTTTGTTTTTGGGTACCACTTGATCTTTTGTACTGTCTGATTCAACTTCATTTTGAGAAATGTTTTGTCTTTTCTTATTCTCATGAATCTCATCACCTTTTTAGGTTTGTTTTAACTTATGAAATCCCATGAATTAAAAGGCCTTAAAGTCTAAATAAAGAATCAACAGCCAAAACAGTTCACCCGACGCACTCAGATTCAACATCGGAAGGAATTCAAAGAAGGAAAAGAACCACTCGTGAAACCTCATTAGCCAAGCACCGATCTCCATCAACATCGAAAAAAGGAAGTTTTTTTTTTGCGTCAAGTATTGCATAACGATATCATCGATAGCCGATTCCCCTTCGATATCAGTATAAGATGAGGGGGACAAATGTTAATGAAGAGAGAAAATATATCGTTGATAGTCAATGCCTGACATGCTTATCGAAATCCAGGAAAACCTAAAAGGATCACAACAAACATTCTGACCGTGCTAAAGTTTATTCCCGATCGCCAATCCCCGATGCATTTTCGGCATCGAGAATTTTTTGAGGAAGCTAATCCAAAGAAAGCACTTGATAGGTTTATCATCGATCACTGAACCTAGATAATTTTTTGGCATCGACAAGCTAAGGTTTTTTTTAGAAAGAATAACTTAAGGAAATTCATGACTCTGGTTAATACACGCTAATTAAGTCACTGGTCTTCATCGCCACGTGTGTTTACATGGTAGGAGGATTGTGTTGAGAACTCAACAAACCCTAAAAAAATCTATGAACGTTTTCTTTTTTGGGTACCACTCTGTCTTCTTCGTCGAGTGTCTGCACGAATCGACGACCTAGATTTTCCCTGAATCACCTGAGAAATTTGACATTGGCGAAAGATAAAGGTGGTGAAAGTTGTTTGGAAAATCAAAGTAGCCGAGTACCGGCCTTCATCGACGTCGACTGATGAAAGCGTTCCTTTCCCATGAATAACCTCAGGAAGGATTTCACTAAAGGCCGATCCATTCATTTTTGGTAGGAAAAAGTGCAATAATGAACACTACACAGAGGTAAGGAGTAAACAGTCGATCCTTGATCCCTACACCGGAGTGATGTGACGCGACAATAAGTTTTACATCCTTATGTGTCATACACGCCACATTCAAAGATGGTAGTTAATTCATAGATCGTGCATTAGTTATTAATTCATGCATGAATCAAAAGGATCTGTTAAACCCACCGATACAGTGTATCTTCCCCCTTGCTTCCGCTGTCAACTAGTTAAGGTTTATTTGCAGAAATTAGAGGGTAATTTATTTTTGAATTTATATTTATTACTCATATTAACTGAGCGATATGATTGGTAGTACCTCTCTAGCTATATCCTATTCGATTCATTGTACATTGCCCCTTTCTGCACAACAATAAATTCAGAACAAATAGAAGAGTGAAGCCAACAACCTGAAAGAAAACGCCCAAAGTTCAGTGAGTATTAAGAAGTTGTCATAACAAGCATTACAGGTATGTGTCTGCTAATTGTTTTCATGCATTTCATTGTTACAGGTCCGCACCCAATGTTTCTCTGTATTCATGTTCAAATGGCATTTTAAATTGAAGGAACAATGCCTCTGAAGAAGCCTTCCACTAGGAAATCCCCAAGAGCCCCTAAGCTATAGGATTCAGAAGTAGGAGAAGGCTCATCCCCAGCAGTTGTGAGACAATTATAATTCACTCCCAAGCCAGTCTCCGTCATTAAGAGAATCACCAAGGAGCCCTTTGTCCAGCCCCCATCTTTTGGATATATGGAGGCAAGCATTGGAGCCAAGATGGCATTTCCTCACTGGGAAGAAGTCTTCAAGAAAATAAAGAAAGAAGAACCCCTCAAATATACCCTGCATAGTGATCCTAAAACAAGGAAACTCAACGATGAAGTCCTCCCCAAAACTCATAAATCTTATATGAACATGGTGGTAAGACGGTCCCCAGTCTTTCCTTGCATCGAGCTCCTGAAGTGGATAATTGACCACATTGATGCCCAAAAATGTTTGATCAATGATGATAACAATGAATGCGTCAGAGTATTCATGCCATCAGAGGTGCAGACTATAAGCTCAAGGATTTTGAGCTAAATCTGAGCACTGTTTTCATCTTGAGTTTCTATGCATCACACAATACTATCAAAATCATGTCATCTTAGTGGAGAGAAGACAAAAAATTCACAAACCGGACTGTTGGCTGGTATCCAATAGACAATCTGAGGGAACCATACATATATCTAATGGATCTACTCTGTAGGTTACATGGGGATAAATACTACTCCCGATTTTCAGAGGCTTGGATGCCTCTGGCTTTTACAGTCACCATTTCAGGAACAGGGTTCAATTGGGGTGCCATCATCTCCAAGCAGTTGAGCACCTACATAAAATAGGCTCAAGTTCCAAAGGAGGGAGATACCCCCACCTTTTACACTATCTAGTATATACTAGACATCATCTGTGCCAGGAACGCTTTCATCAGGATGAACTTGAATTGGCACTCTTTAGAACTCGCGGTCCATGTATACTTCAACGTCCTATGGGAAAACAAGTACAAAATCCTATATTGTTATCTACGATCAGTTTATTGCACGCACATACTTCTTTATCTTTAGGAAAGAATGCCCTATATTGTCAGATGAAGAAAAGAAGGTTATAACCAAAATTGGCCACTGGTATTTAGATGAACGAGAAACCTACATCAAGGTTTTTGGTGCCATAGGGTCACCCCACTTATTACCCATTTATGTTCCCGACCGGATAATGTTAGGGGAAATTTTCTATCAAACCATTCTACAAGGACACAATGCAACTTTAGTGAAATACAAGAAGTGGGATTTCATATCGTATGGGTTTCATATCAGATTCTGCATGGTCAAAGATATCGCGCATGCTAAACAACTTGGTCTAGGTCAATTGAAATTTAGGTTCCAAACTGGCCAATTTCACAAACACGATCCTAAGGGATTGGTTCTACAACACGCGTCACAGGTATCATCATGTTGGCCCTATGCCCACGACCAGTTCGAAGATGAAATATTTACTGAGAATGCCCAAGACTGGAATATGGTGGAATCTAGGAGAGATGATCCTCGAGGAACCAAGTTTAGAGCAATGAGCCACGAAGAACAAGAAACATTTATGGAGCAGACAGTTCAATAAAATAGAAGACACCCAGGAGGAGAAGTTGCATATGAATTGGATGAAGAAATATGTGATCCCAAAGAAGACATTGAAGTTGTTGGAACTCACTAGGAATCCCCGATACAAATTAGGGATCTTCTGGAAGATCAAGCTGCATGAGAATGGGGTACATTTTTACTTCAACAAACCGAGTTGTTGATGAAATGGATGCAGGATGACTTGTATATTTTCATAGGACCTGAAGTCTCAACTGTTGTTCAAAGTATCCCAATGGAGTCACATGATCATGTGTCCACAGGCCCAACAATGCCCATGGGTTAGGAAAAACTGATCCCGCAACATCGTCGATCAATCCTTCGGAAGATGGGACAACTCAACCAGAGACAAGCTTGGTCTTGATAGAGACACAAGATCCCAATCCCTTGAGCACTCTTATACATATTTACAGTGACAACGAGAATCTAAAACCCGCTTATGGCACCCTAGTATGAGTCCAAGAGGAAAAAGGTCCCAAGAAAACCACTTCCCATGAGCCCGAGTTCCAAGAAAAGAAGGAATTACAAATGGAAATAGGGTCCGAAGGTTGTTATCGGACTAATCGATAGGTGCAGACACTAACAGATATCCCTAGATCCACTTGGATCTAGAACAAAATAGGACAGGACATGACTCTTTCCCTAAGTTGCAATCATTGAATTTGATAGTAAGGAGGAACTAGTGACATACCTTTGTATCGCTTCCTTAGGTCTCTGTTGCTCCCTCTTCGCTCTGGTGATCTTGTGAGGTCAATTCCAAGACAATAGAAACCAGCCAAAGTGAATATAGAACAATGTATTCAACGTCAACTTATGCATATGATCAAGGAATTACACAATAAAGTAAGAATGACTTTATGGGAAAGGGACATGTCGCTGTATCATATTAATTGAAAGTAGAAGATACAACCTGATCGCCTTGATGTCGCAAGCTTCCTTTCAGTGACCCTTGGTTCCAACACTCACACTTGCTCTGTAATTTCATGAAGAAGATCTAATTCCTCTTGATAGACTAACTAGAGTCTCCAAGCTTCTATCTAAGCATGGTTCTTCACACAATTCCTTCACCAATTCTTCAATTAATCTTTCTTAACCTTTTCCATGAGAAACCTTTCGATATATAGGAGAAAGAGAGATGGTTACATGGATGAGAATGATCCCATAAAATTTGAGAAGTCAGTAAAACGACAACCATACGAATGCCAACTCATTTTCTAGAAGATTCCCTTCTAGAACCCTCGAGACCTCTTCTCTTTTCCAAGCTTGAAAATAGGTTCGCACCCTATGTATGGAGAAAACTGTGAGAAGTTTGCACTCTATATGAAGGTGGCCTATGAGAATGAGGGATTCTCGCACCCTAGGCCATATGCAGCCTACAAACTCACTTTGAAAATATGTTTTTGGAAGGAGACAAGATCCAGTTTTCTCAGGCAAAAAGTCCTTGTTGGGAGCCTGAATACACCATTGTTAATACATCACCAAGATGACCAAAATCATGTGTAACATAATTACACCCAAAGTATGAGGCTGAAATTAGTGATATCCGAAATACTAAATTGTGTGTGTATGTTGGAAACCAGGAGTACACCTAATCGGAAACCTGCAAACAACCAAGCATATGTAGAATATAATACTAGTTCTGAGGTAAGCATCCCCATACTCAGATCACAAAAGGACGGCATCATGAACATAGGTCATGGCCACCAATCATACACTGTAGATCCATGCCATCAAAAATATCGCATAGACACCAATAATACACTGTGGATCTATGCAAGAAGATTCAAATTGAGACGACATAGCCACGCGACATACAAAGTGGATCTATGTGTCGATGCAAATCATACATACTCCATTGCAACCTGGATCGAAAATATGAAACCTAGGGTCTTCAATCCCATCCCTGAAAGTATGAATATAACCATGTGATTACATGTGCCAAAGTCGAACATGGTAGAAACCACTTGATTACCGGTCAATGATGCAACCGCTAACAAGTGCGAGGGAAATCACCATTAATGTCAATGACTCCCAAGGTACACTGGTACAATCCAATAAATGTGAATAAATGAGATGAGTTTGAACATTCAACGAAATATCCTGATCAAGGTTCAATGATGAAAACCCACTGTCGGAAGTGAGAAAACCTGCCATTGAGGCATGCAAGTTCCAAGGTACCAAATAATTTCTAAGTTTTGTTTCTAGATAATGAGCTAGAGTCGACGAAAAAAAACTCGTCACAGGAGGGCCTTGTTGTATCCCCCATCAATGACATGAAATGAGTAACAAATTTTGAAGATGAAATAGAGTATGATGTAGGTCAAACTGGACACAGGGAAGGCCGACACAGAGAGAATGGACAACTGCAGATGGCTGACTCAATAGAGGTTTCGGATGGACTTCTCTTGAACATATAAATGACATGACCAATTATTTGGCAGCACCGACTCAGACACGACCGAGGATATGACCTTGTAATAAGTCGAATGAGAGACAAATGTATTTCCCAAACTGGCTTCAGATAATGAACAGGGGGTGTCATGTTCAAGAGTGACACTTACTACCAATAATATGAATACGAAAACACATCCCTTTCCCAAATTTTCCCCCACCATTTCTGGCGAGTACCTCTTTATTTTTACGTAAGCTTGAGGAGGATAACGTATGATTGTTGATGTAAGCTCATCCTTCGGACCAGTCCCTCGGAGTATGTTTAACAAACCCTAGGAAGGAGTGGTTCGGTCCCATTACGGGTCTTTTGATGTTTGTTTAACGAGTCCAAAGATAGAAAACTCGAAGGTTTTTCATGATTATAGAGTCTGGAAAAACACTCAAAAGAGAACTCTCTCAGTTCCTTTTTCATAAAGTAGTCTGATGAGAGAGAAAAATAGATAAATTATTGCCCAACAGACGCTTTCTTCAAATAATTTAACGAGCGTGAAAATATCAAGATCGCTCGACAATCTTTTCATGTTTAGAGAGTCTAAAAAGAGCTTAAAGAGGACTCCAGGGGGTTCCTTTTTCGTATAACCTTTATGAGCCCGAAAAAGTGATAAAAGTGTGCTCGATTATGTTCTCATGTATTTTCGAGCACGAGAACAAACAAAGACCAAGCTCGAGTTTTTGTCTAAAAACAATAAAAAATAATTAAACATGCGATGAAAAAGAGAAAAGATCCATACTCGTTTGTGTGGACTTTGAAGTCATCATATCTAGAAAAAGTCACACTCATAGGGCTATTAGGCATTAGGTTTGATGAGTAAACAATTATAAACATCAACAAAAATGGTAAAAAGTAAATATAAGTGGGTAAAAGTTCTTTTACCATAGTCATTGTAACTTTGCCAAGATTTTAGCCCAAAACCCCTCTTTTGCCCTTGCAATTCAGTGCTCGATTGCGGAAGGTACGAGAAACTATTTGGCGAACCGTCTCCATTAGTGAGGTAAGATCCCTATCTTCTACCTTTTCATGGTTCAATTTTTCATTTTCATTGGCAAATTTCAAGTTTTGAGTTTGTTTTAGGGCTAAACTTTGCACCCAGGTGTTCTCACAGGCTAGCCATACGGGACCTGCGAGAATGCATGATTCTCGTAGGTGGCCCCAAAGGAACCTGTGAGAACCTCGCACTGTGCTAAAGGGGTACCTGTGAGAACCAAAAAATGAAAATTTTCTTTGATTTTTGCTCAATGAAAAATGTGCCAAGGCTTGAAAAGAGTTGCTGACCCTCTTTTTATGGTTCTTTTGTAGGCATTTGACCGTCATGATGGTTCTAGAGAGGCGCGAAAGAGAGAATGAAGAATATTATGCTATTGCCAGGAATGACCCGGGCACCGTTTCCACTTTACAAGACTGTGGTCTCCTAAAATTCTTTCGAATCCTGAGTATGAGGGCCCAAGTCAGGCTGTTGGAGTACCTCGTTCATATGTGGGACGTGGACCAACAAGTATTCCACGTGGGGGTCCACACATTGTCCTTGGATATTGAGGATGTTTATTTCCTAATAGGACTGTCACGACATGGGTACCACGCTAGCTTGACTGGTAGCCGAGGTGGTGGGCTTCCTATGAGTGAGTATTGTCGTTAGTACTGTGTTCCAGATGTGGAAATAAGCAAAGGAAAGGTGGCCATTTGGGGGGTCCAGGATTTGACCCTTCGCACTATCTTGTTCACCATTTCTCGTATGGCTGGGAGCGCTGCTCCACACATGGCTCTCCAGAGCTATTTTTAGTACGCCATAGAGTGTACTGAGCCTCAGGTATTTAATTGGTCAGACGCAATCCTTCGTAGCATAAAGAGGAAGTTGACAAAATGTAGGAAAGGTGACTTGAAGAAATTCGGGTAAGGATCACTTTTGGTGTCCTTCTTTCTTGAGAGGGTTCCCTTACTGAGGTTGCAGGTTGAGTGGGGTTTACCAGCTCCAGAGGATCCGAGGATGTTGAGGTGGTGCAACCTCATGGCTTGACATGTAGCTGGACCGATCATCAAATACAATGATTCCTTCTTTGAGTGGTTGCGGCTATAGATGTTGATGGTCGATGATTATGCCTATGTCGGGTTGGATTTTTGAGGAGATCCATATTTGGCCCTACCCGAGGACGCTCAATGCGGAGATCTAGGTAAGAAGTACACATTTTTTTACTTTTTAAATATGTTTTATCATATGCAAATGTTTTTTTATGTTTGCCCAATAACTGATCGAAACACTCTTTTGAATGACACAGATGTGGGGCCATACCGACCTCCAGGTACATCTCCTATTCAACGACGAGGAGAGGTGGCTCTAGTGCCTTGATGGGATGCTGAATATTATGAGGCAGTGGAGCAAAACTTGGAGGGGTTGACTGGTGACATTCCGGACATGACTATCAGAGAAGTCTCTCGGTAGTATCAGTGCCATACTGTGGGTGTGTCAGAGTCTATTGGCCGACTACTTCATAGGGTTGCTCGGGTAGTCATGTGTTATCGTGAGCGTCACTCATGATGTTAATTTGTAGAAGCTACGAGCTTCAGATTTCAAAATTTTAGTCCTTGGATAGAACTTTTTTGTAAAAAAAATTTGATCATTATATATATATATACGACTTCTACCGGCTTATCTTGTGTTGTGTGATAAATGTGATGTGATTGGTTTATAAATGGCCCAAATGTCTTTCTAATACATAGTTAGCCAATGCATCAGTTAATGTATTTAGACATCTAGGAATATGCCGATACTCAATATAATTAAAATAATGTTCCAAGAGGCGAATTCGTAAATATACCCGTAATAAAGTAGGACTTCGAATAACATAGACATTACTTAACTGTAGTACTACTAGCTGCGAATCGAGTCATACAACCAAGTGACGGATACCGAGTGAGATAACATCAATCAACAATTCAATAACGATGCTATACTCTGCAATATTGTTGGTCGCACGACTGAGACACACACCTCGTAGAGTGATAAGTTCGTTTGTAGGGGTGTAAATTGCCCATGCAACAAAAGAAAGGTTCTGAGTACTATGGCTAGCGCCATCAGCAAAGCCAATGTGGGGTAGCGAAGACTCTAACATATGGAAACCAAACACAACGTAACATAAGGGCAGAGACCAGATAATGAACAAAGCATACTACAGTAGCACACAAGAAGTATGATACAATAAAATACAAGTACTCATGCACAGGTGATCTTAGGCATAGTACTTCTTTAAGTACAACCCATTTTTGGGTTCACTCAAAGGGATACCGTCGTAATCTACTAACTTGTAAGATCCTTTCTACAAAACTCATCTAATGATATAAGGACCTCGCCACATGGCTTCGAATTTTCCAGCTCCTAGCATATCTCAATCTTGTTTGTAAAGGAGAACCAGATCTCCTTCAGAGAAGACGTGAGGCTTGACATGTTTGTCGTATTGGGCCTTGACACATTTCTTCTGGGCTTCTATGACTAGGGTAGCGTTGCGTCAAGTTTCGTCTAGTCACATGAGATACAACAGACGTTCTTCCTCGGCAGAAGTGTTTGGTAGGAGTTTGACGACTAGTTTTAAGGAGGGTATCTCACATTCAATCGGGAGGATGGATTCTATACCATAGATTAACTGGAATGGTGTAAACCTTGTAGCAGACTTAACGAACGTCTGGTAAACCCACAATGCTAAAAACAACATTGTGTGCCAACTTGTTTTGTGAATCCCTATCATTCATCGAAGCATGGTTATGAGAACTTTGTTAATTGCTTCGACTTGGCCATTGGCTTGTGGGTAATAGGGTGTTGAGTTTTCATGGCGAAGACCCAAATTTGCAGTGAGTTCCGACATCATGAAATTTCTAAAGTGGCTACCATGATCAGTGACAATAGCCCGGGGAACACCAAAACGAGCTATGATGTGATTGAAAATGAATAATGTTGGGGTGTTTCCAGTATTCTCAAATGTCGACATCGCCTCAGCCCATTTCGTAAAATAATCTATGGCTACAATAATGTATCCATGCCCCCCGATCGAGTGGGGGTGAGATGTCATGAAATTGATACCCCATTTTTCAAAGGGACCAACAGAGATCATAGGGTGAAGAAGAGAAGGATGTGATCGTATTTTATGGTTATAGGTCTGGCAAGCGTAGCATTTTTGGATGGCGATTATGAAATCGTTAAATAAAGAAGGCCAAAAATACCCTGCTCATAAGATCTTCTAGGTAGTAGCATACCCATACATATGACCACCATAGGCTCCATAATGGCAGTCATTTAAGGCTTTCTCGGCTTTGTCAAATGTCAGGCAGCATCGAAAACCTGAGTTAATCCCACGACGATAAAGAGTATCATCGAGGATAATATATTGACGGGATTGGTAGCGTATTCGACGCTGGTCAGTACTGGACAAATTAGGCTGGAAATTCTGGGTTTGGAGATATATGATGATATCTCCATACCAAATATCATCGGAACTGATTAGGAAAAGGGCTTCATCGGGTAATGAATTGGTTGCTACATTTTCCATTTCAGAGTAGGGTAAGTCGCATATCAACTCGGCAAACACTAAGGACTTCTTGGACTTAGCTCGTTCGAATTCCAAGTCAAACTCCTGGAGTATCATGATCCATTTGGATTATTTTCCCCCTAGAAATTGACGTGTGATAATGTGTTGCATAGGGTTGCAGTTAGAAATTACCGTAGTCTTGCGAGAGAGGATATAGTGCCAGAAACGTTGAACTGCTTGGATGGCTGCCAAGGCCAGTTTTTCGACATGTAAATACTTGGTTTCGGTAGGCGTTAGACTTCGACTCAAGTAATAGATAACATGTTCATCATGAGAATCATCCTCTTGGACAAGAACCACAATGATGGTGTAATCCGACGCTGCAAGGTAGAGGAAATAATCGTGACTGTAATCGAGGGTGAAGAGAAGCGGAGCACGTGTCAGGGATAGTTTGAGAGCTTTGAAAACTTTGTTTTTGATGGTATCCCATATGAAATTGGACCCATTTTTGAGTAGTCGCGTAAATCCAAGAGTTATCTTGGCATAGTTTGGGATGAAACGACGAAAAAAGTTTGCTTTCCCTTGCAAACTTTGTAACTAGCGAAGTGTAGAAGGAGGAGGTAGATTGAGAATCACCTTGACCTTTAAAGGATCTACCCTGATCCCTTGACATGAAACAATAAATCCTAGAAGTCATCCAGATTCTATGCAAAAAATTCATTTGTGAGGATTCAAGCGTATATGGTAAAACCGACAGCGGAGGAAAATGGCTCGGAGGTGTATTGGATGATCGACCCGGTGCATGGAATGAGCTGGTAAGTCATCAAGATATGGCTACACGATGTGCTTGATATCATGGAAGGCATAAGACATAGCGCACTGAAAACTTGCGCCAACATTCTTTAGACCGAAAGGAAGTTTTCAATAAGCAAAAGTGCCCCAAGGAAAAATGAAAGCAGTTTTGTGTTGATCCTCGGGAAAAATATTGATTTGATTATATCTAGAGAAACCATCCATCAGAGAGAATATTTCACTTCCGGCACAATCGTCGACAATCTGGTCGACGAAGGGGGTAGGAAAGTTGTCTTTAGGACAAGCTTTGTTAATATCCCTATAATCAATGCACATGTGGATTGTGCCTTGTTTCTTGTCGATCGGGACAAGATTGGAAACCCAGTCAATGAGAGCCATTGGGTAAATAAAGCCGGATTTGAGAAGTTTCTCGACTTCAAGTTTGATAGCGGCCGCTTTAGGTGGGTGAACTAGATGAAGGTGTTTCTGGACAGGTTTAGCATCTGGGTATGTCTTAATCTCATGTGTTACAATGTTGGGGTCAATACCCGGCATTTCTTCATAGCTCCAGGCGAAGACGTCACGAAATTCTTTGAAAAGTGACTTGTAGGTGACGATCTCGTCAGGGGAATATTTGATATGCACATTTTCGACAATTCCAGGTTTGATGGATATGTCGAGGGGAATAGTGGGTGAGATATTGCTTAAGTTCCCTTCAGAAAACACATCGTATGTGGACTCGGGAATGGTTGAAATGACGACAAAAGTCGACGGGGTCGAGATCCATTGGTAGCTCTCGATGGTGTGTTGTTCCAGGAAGAGGATGGAACAGTGATGTCCATCATTCCAGGGGGTGTCTTCCATGACAGACATAATCATCTCGTCCATGGGAAAAATGACACAAAAAGGATCTAGAGATAAATCACCAAGAGAGGGGGTAGAAGGAGTTGTTGATTGAATGTCCTGATAGGCAGACTCAACTGGACTCAAAGGCATTTTGTCGTCATAATGAAGGTGATCGCTGGGGTCGGGTACCATCCATGTGTCGTGAGACATAGGGGTTCTGGTGGAGATCATGTTGATTGAAGTGACAGACGGGTGTGGAACATCAGGTAGTGGAATGGGGAAGGTACCCATTAACGAAGAGTCTTTGATAAGACCTACACCAACGTTCTC
>ML820212.1:50122-64232 GCA_009831015.1 Picea engelmannii
TGGCGATGAACGGTATGTTTCCAGTACGTGTATCCGAATTAAAGAAGGCTAATTGGTTGATGGTAATTACCTTTCCTTGATGTGGGAAATGTACAACACGAAAAAGAGTCGACACAACTGCACGCATGGAATCAATCTAGCTACGACCAAGAAGAAGGTTGTAATCGAGAGGAGCGTCAAAGACTTCCACTTCAACTTGGACCATTTTTCCTTCTAACATAATTGGAAATGAAGGAAGGACACCATAAGGATTAAAACCAGAGCCATTGAAGGCTTTAAGTTTGTTATGGGATTCATTCAAAGAGGGAGAGTCGATGGCTTTCCAACAGGTAATAGACATGACACACATCGATGCACCCTCGTCGATAACAGTTCTACAAATGTTTTTATCGGAGACAATCACTTGTATTTGGAATGCGAGTTGAGGGGGTAACCTTGGAATGTGATATTCCAAGTAAAAAATTATTAAATTTGTATCCGTTGGGTCGATTCCACCGATAGATTTCAACAACGCCTTCCGTTGTATGGGGCAACTTTGAAGGACTTCGAGGGCTGACATTGCGGATGGTTCTTGTGCCAGATCTTCAACAATGTTGTAGTTTTGGGCAACACGAGCATGAGGATTGAAAGCCAATTTTCGAACGACGCCCTTTGGAGGAGGGCGAAGGACTGTTTCGAGGCTTGGTCATTCAAGATGAAGAGGACCGTTGGTATATGGATTCATAGGAGATGGTTGGACCAACGAAGGCGGTGTATCATCAACCTTCTCTTTAGAGGAAGAATAATCTTTGGTTCAAGTGGTAAGTGTAATGTCACTTTTCTTTGAATCACCTATACAAATTAAGACATAGGATGTAGTGGAGGGGGATGGTTGGTCATGAATGACCAATTGGGTCTGTTGTTGAGAAGGGAAGGGCTGTGACAAAATGACCAAAGTGGGTGGTTTCGGGGTCCCTTGAAGGAACTTAGTAACCTCGGCGCGTCGTGGACAATCCTTAGTGTAGTGATCATCACCACAGATAAGACAAGGGTATCTGGGTTTGCGTTTATCCCTATCGTCAATGGGTGGTGTTTTGGTTCTCTCTGCTTGCAAAGTATTTTTCTCCTCCTTATTATTACCCTTTCCCTTTCTGGATTTGTTTTTACCGGTGGGGGTAGATTGAACAACATTTACCTCAGAAGTCTTGCCAGTGGGAGGGGTAGGAGACAGAGAATTTTGAAAATTAGAAGAAATGGGTTTGGGGTTGTTGCTCAAGGTAGAATGTGGTTGGGCATGGAAAGTTCCAATCACACCATCGGTTTCATGAGAAGCAACAGGTGTAGTTGAAGTGGTGGAAGTGGAAGGATGAGGTGCATTAGGGAGTAAATCATAAAGAGTACCCATTTGTGAGTAAACGAGGTCAAGGTATTGAGCACGACTAGTGGCTTGTTCTTCCATGAAAGCTCCACCCATGGCGATGTCACGAACGATGTCATTCACAAAGGACTTTTTGAACCACTCTGCCAGCAATTGATCGAGAAGTTCAATTTTTATGAGACGTCATCTTCATCGCCACTCATGAATGTGATCGGAGATATGAGTGGTGTTGTTTTTTTGAAAGAACTCAAAATCTCGATCCCTGTCTCATAGCGGATCAGTAACTGGTAGTGGGTGAGGAAATCCATAGTGAGGGTTTTGAAGTTGGTGAAGAAACCTCATGGTAATTCTATATACCACTTCGCAACAGAACCCATGAGAGTTCGTTGAAAAAGGTGTAAATGAATAGAGTCATCCATCAAGGAGTTGGATGAGCACCAAAGGTGAAAAGTCATGACGTGATTTTTCGGGTCCTCTCCCACTTTGCCATCGAATTTAGGGATGTCAGACGATATCTTGGATAGTATAGCAGGCCATTGGGGAGAGTGATGGATAAGATCATTTAAAATCCTCGACAGATCCGGGAGGTCCAGGGTGGCTAAGAAAGGTAGTTGTCTATTCACATGCGAGTATTGGTGGCTTTGGTGAGGGAGTCCCGTTAGAAAACTAGTGGGACCATAAGAAGTCTACATATAATGCGAATATCCAGGTAGATTCAGTGGTTGTTGTGGAGGCAAGTGACTCATAGGGTTTTACCCTTGAATGGGAGCGTAGGGTTGAGCCTTTGAGCCCCAAATAGGATTAGACGTACTTGGATATGGTTGGCCTATACCGGGAGTTATAATGGATTTAGCTGGAGGTTATTGCCCCCCAGTCGATTGAGGGTTATGTTGTATCATATGATTCCAATACTGGGCCAAGGATGGAGGTATGTTTTGTCCATAGGTTTGGGTCTGTGGGGGTTGTCCTCCAATCGGGGATTGTGTCCCAATCAGGGGTTGTATTCCAATTGGTATTTGGGTTCCAATTGGGATTTTCCCTGCAAGGGAGGGGTGATTCAAACCTCCTTGGTAAATTGTCCACCAACAGGAATCTGGTAATTTTGTGTGAATGAAAAAATGGTGCCACTAGGATCAGTGTTGTCGATAGAGGATGGAAAAGGTCCTCTGAAAGGGGGCAGAGGAAGTGTTGGAATGAAACTAGGAGGAGGTTTCCCAGAATAAGTGGGACCACCAGGATTTCCGGATGTGATTTGCATAGGAACAAGAATAGAGGCATTCAACGCACGGTACCCGGGTGGAACTGTCAGGGTGACTCTGGGAAAAAGCGGTGTGCCAATAGGGGCTTGGCTAGCCATAGTAATCTTAGTGTGAGGACTTGTAGTATCTATGTAATGGGCTATTTGTAAAGGGAGAGTCAGGATTTGGTCGGCTCGTGGAGCTTATGTACCAGGAAAATAGTAAGAAGTAGTCAACGGTACTGCGTCTGGATCATATGTTTTGGGTAGCTTAGGTGAGATAGTGATATCAACGCCTGCGCCCGAGCCAAAGAGGTCCCATCTAAAAATGTCGATAGCCCAAAAAGGATCTTGACCTTCAGGTCCTAGGAAGGGTCCAGTTGGTGATCCAGAAGACTGAACAACTAGTTCTCCGGAAGAAGTCAGTCGCAGAATACATATCTCAGAGTCGGGGTGAAGTCGAAAGTCCTCTCGAGAATTGAAAATTCAGAATCGTTCTAGAGAGTCAGTTATTTCCACTTGTGGAGTGGTGACGTCTTGGAATTCACTCTGTTGAGGAGATCCCTCCGGTGAGTTGGTAGGCAAGGGTTGAGAACCTTCCATATTTTCTGGGGGTAAGACCTACATTCTACGTGAATGACGTGGAGGGTCAATTGTGAACGAATTAAAAAACTAACAAAGAAAATTCTATGGTCAACTTGGGTGAACAAACAACAAGTGCTAGTAAAATAAATCTAGGGAACAAAACCAAGCAATCAAGACCTTCTAATTCTGAAGTCACTAGTTGGTGATGAAGTCCAACGTCACAACAACGAGACGAGAAGGGGCTGGGCTAGGGTGGAAAAGTTATGTTGATGACCTTCTTAACGGACTTACGCCCTGGTGAAAGCTCCCACACATAATTGTGGGTATACCCTCCAAGGAGCCCAAGTGAGTTTGGCCAATGTCGATTCCAGGTACCGTGAAGACTTTCCCCTTCATAGTCACCTTATGTAAGACCATAAGAACATAGGCCACTAAGGTTACCACCAAAAACAATAAATCCTGGGGGGACAGTCGACAGTATGATCCACACGGAGGGGCAGGGTATCTAGCCCGAAATAAACTCGAGAGGATTACACTCTTCATTGTGGGTATACCTCCAAGTGACCCCTGTAATACGTGCAATCTCTACACTGATATCAACAAAGCGGGGTGAGTAACTCTGTCAATATCAATGCGACCTCGGGTTTGACCCTTGTGTGAGAAGGGCTTCCCAGGAAAAAATGTTGCAAATGGAATTTGACACTCCTTACCACAAGATGCTATTGTGTGTTTTTTGCTTTGGAGAGTGTATCTCTCTGCCTATTCCAAAGCTCTAGCCTAGGTAATGTTGGTGTGATAGAGTCCTAGAAAAGAGTTACTAGTTAAATTTTAAAAATTCGTGCAATATTATTAAAGGTTGTTGTTACTCAAAGGAGATGAAAATGAAACCGATGTTGTGTGAGACTCTGACCCAACAATGCATAGATAGAAATGAAAGATATCAATTCTCGTTCTATGAATCCTATTTACAGGAGGGAAAGAGAATTTTTCTGGAACAACCTTGAACTACGATATACAATCTTCTTTGAAATGCAATATCAACAAATCAGGAACAATGCCAATTCTCTATTTGTTCTATTTCAACAATTGATTTCCAATATTTTTAAAATAAAAATTCTTTTAAAAAGAAAAATGTTTTTTACTTTTCAAGAGGAACCACACAACAGTGGTGGAACTAAGGAAAACCAATAACTAATGACAAGCAACATACAAAACCCAAACCAATCTTTCAATGAATACAAAAATGACAAGCATACAAGGTTAGTCTTTTCAAATGTATGAGGGCAACAATTTTCCAAGCAATGGGCATTTGAGAAAGACAATAAATCCCAACTTTTAAACCGATCACCGAATCCCAACCAAACAAATACTCAGATTCCAGGATCAGAGATTATATCCTTGCTAAGAAAAGGTCAAGAGATGATAGTTGAGAAACAATGAACAAGAAGAGTCTTTTATTTCCAAATACTAATCATTCAAAAAATCCGAAGTCAAGAAACAATCAATCAATGGCCCAAGAAGTTCTCTTCAGACACACATACAAATCTGGGTATTTGGGCATACAAAAGACCTTAATCTCAAAATTTTGCAAAATGGGTTCGCATGCAAGCAGTAGTGTACAGTGTGAGAATGGAGCATTCTCACAGGCTGGTCACAAGCAAAGTGTGAGATGTTCATACTGGACTGCATAGTAGGGTGCGAACTCCAGTAGTTCTCGCAGGAAATAAAAGGGTTCAGTGCGAGAATGACTGAAACTAGGCAAAATTTGAAAAAAAGACAAAGTTTTTGAAGGGACCTCTGGACCCAGAGAGTCTGTCAGGGTCCCCTGAAGACTCAGATATTGATAGAAATGAAAAAAGGGAAGGCAAGAGCAAATGGCCAAGGAAAAACACCAAAAACCACCAAAAGATGGGTTGCATCCCCAATGGAGTCACCAATTTTGTTATCGGACTAATCGGTAGGTGCAAACACTAATAGATCTCCCTAGATCCATCTGGATCTAGAACAAAATAGGACATGACATGACTCTTTCCCTAAGTTGCAATCATTGAATTTGCTAGTAAGGAGGAACTAGTGACATACCTTTGTATCGCTTCCTTAGGTCTCTGTTGCTCCCACTTCGCTTTGGTGCTCTCGTGAGGTCAATTCCAAGACAACACAAACCAACCAAAGTGAAGATAGCACAATGTATTCAATGTCATATTATGCATATGATCAATGAATTACACAATAAAGTAAGAATGACTTTATGGGAAAGGGACATACCGTTGTATCATATTAATTGAAAGTAGAAGATACAACCTGATCGCCTTGATGTCACAAGCTTCCTTTCAGTGACCCTTGGTTCCAACACACACACTTTCTTTGTACTTGCATGAAGAAGATCTAGTTCCTCTTGATAGACCAGCTAGAGTCTCCAAGCTTCTGTCTAAGTAGGGTTCTTCACACAATTCCTTCACCAATTATTCAATTAATCTTTCTTAACCTTTTCCATGAGAAACCTTTCAGTATATAGGAGAAGGAAAGATGGTTACATGGATGAGGATGATCCCATAAAATCTGAGAAGTCAGTAAAATGACAACCATATGAATGCCAACTCATTTTCTAGAACATTCCCTTCTAGAACCCTCGAGGCCTCTTCTCTTTTCCAAGATTGAAAAAAGGTTCGCACCCTATGTATGGAGCCAACTGCGAGAAGTTCACACCCTAGATGAAGGTGGCCTACGAGAATGAGGGATTATTGCACCCTAGGACATATGCAGCCTGTGAACTCACTTTGAAAATATGTTTTTGGAAGGAGACAAAATCCACTTTTCTCAAGCAAAAAGTCCTTGTTGGGAGCCTGAATGCACCATTGTTAATACATTACCAAGATGACCAAAATCATGTGTAACAAAGGTGGCCTCGACATAAGAGAGTCCGACAGAAAGGAAGCAGAAGCAAGACTGAGTGGTGAAACTCCAAAAAAGAAAATCAACAGTTCTACGGCCGACGAGCAAGTAAGTAATGAGTATGTACCTAATGCCTCCATTACGCCCAATATTCAAGTTCTAGATGAATGGAAATAAGAGTTCGAATCCACAGAACAGAACGAAGAAATTTGAGAACCCACTCCTGAGCAGATATACACCACAGGTAGCTTGAGAAACAACCTCTGATGGGGAGATCAACAGATACCAGAACCGATAGACAAACTAGAAGACATCTATGCGATCTCCTATGATCAAAAGAGGAAGGCCATCATTCAAAGGACCACGAAGAGGCGAAGAATCACTTTGGATGAATCCATTATAGTTACCACATAAGTGAAATTAATCAGCATTGCATATGCTCACACGTCTGAACTGATCGATGTAGGAAAATCCCTCCCAGATGTCGCCTAGGATAGAGCCAGGAGAGATGAAAAGGAACTAGCCAACACCTGGGAGGAGCTCGAACACCTGTGCCATATTGTCAAATACTATAAAGGAGCTACATAGACTACCGTATACTTGAAGGAAGAGTTCAACGGATTTTATAACAAGTTCAAGAAGGAAAGGTACTTGTTAACCGAGAATGTAGTTGCGTTTCAGGAGGATACTCTCATGGAACTCACGACATGCAAAGAGATGGAAAGATGGCATGAAAAGGCACAGCTAGTGGTAGAGAGACTCGAATACATTGAGGCGGTATGGTATGGTTGAGAAACGAAAAATCATGGCATTCAGCTGGTTGGAAAAATTAGTCTCGACCACATGAATAAATCTGCCGAATACCGAGCGAAGATGACCTGGGACCCACACCAAGAAATAAAAAAGAAATGGGCCAAGTGCCAGAAACACTGGGGTAAAATTAATAAAGATGTCAGTCTCCCCGAATTCAACACCCCAGATGAATTCACTAACCTGAGAAATGTGTTCAAGAAACACTCCATACAAGACTCTCTTTGGGCCAAAGAGTGCGCAAAGGTCACTGATGCAAAGCCAGGGCAAGTGTAACAATTCACAGGTCACTCGATTAGAGCTCAAGCCATGCTGCAATAAATGAAATCCAGTTTGGTAAAGTACTGAACACATGAAATGGATATTAGAGGAGTATATGATGCCCCTATGGAAAAACACAGGTTCCCATGGGCTCAAACCTATGAATATTTGTTTATCATCTGGTCTGAATATGAAAGAAGCCACCCTTTTCAAGAGACATCTTAGGTGAACTGTTGAAAGAAAATGTTGGATGATCACTCCACGTGGCAATTTTTGTTTAGACTAAATTGTATTTAGCCATTAATTATAGTTGAATTTTAAATTATAAGTAGAGACATCGACTGATTAGTCAAGGGTCGATGGTTGTTGTAAGAACTATCTCTTTTTCATTTGTTGATAATTATTTTGGGACTACTATGAATTGAGAAGTCCTTCTGGACCAAATACAAGCTATTTTCATCAAATGTATGTGATTGGAGTTGGAGAAGAATTACTTCCTTTCTTGTTCCATGAATGATGCAGTAAATGAGTAAGAGCAATTAATTATGTTGTCAAGTTATCTGGTCCAATGTCTTGATGTTCTTTGCTTTAATGATGAAGATAAATCATTGTGTTGTTATGTAATTAATGCTATAGTAGATGAATTATTTTGCTTTCCATGATCTTGGTTACATATGTGTTTTTATTTCTGTTAGTTAGATTCTCAGGAAGTAATTGGATGCTCATTTGGTTAATGTATTATTACTAGGCCCTTTGGTATAGAGTTATTGTCTACACATTTGAGCAGCGGGTTATCCCAAGCTCAGCCCCTTCCAAGTAGTTGTAATTCAATCCTATTGATTGCTAAGTTGGATTATGCCGGATTCCATCTCTTGGACCATCCCCAGTCAAGAGAAAATACAGAAAATAACGTTCCTACCTGAAGGGAGAACCTTCACAAGAAAACACAAAGCCCATTGATAAATTGGTCGGATCGCAAGATCTGGAGAACCATTCCATCTCAAATGCTACAGAGTCTAATTGGGCCTCAGTTGCAGGTTTGGTTCTTGTTGTTGAATCAATTGATTTAAGACCCATCAACAGATTGTACGATCTAGTTTTATCCCGAGTCATTCTTGGTTCCCTAGGTCCGAGTCAGACCTCTGATTCAACTTTTCCATGACAACATTATACGGTGAAATTGATTAGCATCAGATCTTTTTGTAGAAAGATACCAATGAAAATGTTCATAGCACATCCCCGATCCCCAATCCACCCACTGAGAGAGTGACACAATGGGAATTTTTAATATTAGATATGATAATATTTTGAGAGTTTAAGGAGCCAATTAATACCAAATCCTGCATTAGTTTCTACCTCGTGTGCCAATCAAAAAAACAATTTAAAATAACTGATAGACCAGATCACCACTCGTGCCTCCACTGTCAACCCGTGATGAATTTAGGTTATAGATATTCGACGATAGATTTGTTAAAATTTCACTCATAACCTGAATTGAATCGTTTATGTGACACAATAAGTTATTCCCTGTTTAAATTATCTTGAGACGGTGTAAACGAAATCATTCTGTGCATAAGAGAAATCTGGAGCAGCTGAAGGAGAAAAGCAAGCTACTCGAATTCTGTATCGATCCCATGATTGTCAAAATAACTAGGTTTTAACAAGCTTTGGAGGTATGTATCCGAGTCTGTAAATTTGCTGGCTGTAATTCATATGTTTTTATCTGGTTTTTGTTTTACATAGTCTCTAAAATTTTATTTTAGTTGCAGGAACAATTCTGCCAAGAAATCCAACCACCAGACGATCACCTAGGGCACCGAAGATGAAAAAACCAGACATAGGCGAAGGCTCTTCTCCAGGGGCCACAAAACAATTGGAATACACTCAGAGGACAAAACTTGTCATTAAGACAACAACAAAGAAGGTTTTCATCCAGCCTCTGGCCTTTGGATATATAGAGGCAAGCACAGGGTCCATGATGGCACTCCCACATCGAGGAGAAATATTTAACAAGATCATCCAGGAGGAATACCCAGAATATGTGCCACACAGTGATCCAGATGTAAGAGTGCTCGACGACGAGGTGTTCCCAAAAATCCGATGGTCATACCTACATATGGTGGCAAGAAGAACCCATGTTTTTCCCTGCATAGAAGTCTTGAAGTGGCTCATCAACCACACAGACACACATAAATGTTTAATCAATGATGACAATGTTGGGTGTGTCAGAGTGTTCCTTTCAGTAGAAGTTTAGAAATACTACAAACGTAGATACCCTGAGGAGAGTCTAAATATAGATTTCGTCGTGAAGTTTTATGAATGCCATGACACAAGCCGGGTGACGGCCTCATGGTGGAGGGAAGACAAGAAGTTCACCAACCGGAGCACCTGCTGGTACGGGACAACCAGCCTAAGGTATCCATACATCTATTTGATGGCTCTCTTCTACTGATTGTATGGAGAGAAAGATTGCTCCAGGTTTTCAGAGGCATGGATGCCTTTGGCATACACAGTTGTGATCGGCGGGAGTAGCTTCAATTGGGGAGTGTTAATCTCCAAGAAACTGATAATTTGTGTGCAACATGCCCAGGCGTCGAAGGAAGGAGAGAAACCAACTTTTTGAGCTGGCATGTTTCATAACTCCTGGTCCACATCTACTTTAGTGTGCTATGGGAAAATAGGTATAAGAATTCCTACTCTCTCATATGCGATGAATTCATCGAGCGAATTTATTTTATTCTTTTTAAGAAGGAATGTCCAAGACTATCGACCACGATAAATAAAATGATATCCAAGGTAGGACATTGGTACTTGGATGAGCGTGACACCTACATCAGGGTGTTCGGGGCCACCGGAGAACCATATATCCTACCTGCTCATGTCCCAAACCAACTTTTGGGAGGAGAAATATGTTCTAAAACCATATTGCAGGGTTACAACGCCACCCTGGTCAAGGATAATAAACGTGCCTTCATACCCTATGGTTTCCATGTAGGGTTCTACTTGCTTAAGGACACCGCTCAAGCCAAACAAGAAGGAATGAGCCAAATTGAGTTCAGATTCTCGACGGGACGATTCTGCAAGAACGATACAAAGGGCATGGTCTTGCAACATGATTCAAAAGTGTCGTCTTGCTGTCCATATGCTCATGAAAAGTTCAAAGATGAGGTCTTTAAAGAGAACACCCAGGACTGGGACGATGTGGTACAAAGGATGGTTGACGCGAAAATGAATAGGTTCAGGGGCATGATCCTGGATGAACAGGTGGAAACATTAGAACAATTGTCTCAAGAATCTCTCAGAGCCAGGGAAGAAGTCAGAGCAACAGAGGCCAGATAGGTGTAGAACAGGGGACTAACTATGACATCGGAGGCACAAGCAAGGGGAATTATCCTAATAGAACAAGCGCATCGAGTAAACGATTGATCCAGATTTTATGAGACGAACGAAATTATTACAGATTATTAATAGATGCTTCACATAGAATAATAGAGATACAATAAAACCATTTTTGTATTCAATAAGGAAATAAGATGAAACTGTAAAATGTAGCAGAAAACAAGCTTGCTGGAATGGTGGCATCTTATCTCTGAGGAGATATGTGACGGTTACACTCATTCGCAAGAAGATAATTACAATGAGGCTCTGAAGGCATTTTTACAATAAACAAGAGTTTCAAAAACCCTAGAAATCCAAAAACCTAACCCTAGGAGATGAAGTGCCAAAAGTCATGTGGGCCCCGTTTGGGTAAGTCAGTACATCAACTTCCCAGGGTCGTAACTTTTGCATACGATCTTTGTTTTAGGCATATGATAGCCCATTGGAAATATCTATCCAAGGAGTACAACAATTGCCAAAAGTTTCATCATGAAATTTTCCAAGTGGCTCTGGAAGTTTAGGACCCGAAAAACTGAAATTTTAGGGCCTCAAAATGGCTCACAAAGTTCAGGACCCCAAAAATTGCTAAAAATAGTAAATTACAATAATTGCCAGAAAGTTGTTTTGAGCCAGCTGGAAAAGGTGGGTGGCCACCAATATCTACCTGGATCAACGATCACAACGATCAACTACAAAATGACCTAGAATGTGTAGAAATGGAAAGGGTCACTGCTGACAACCCAATTGAGAGTCGAGAAGGTCCAAGTGACCCGAAGCTAATACAAATTGACAAAATAATAGGGTTAGATGACCCTGAAGTTACAACGCCACATACTAGATCACCAGGGAACATTTTTTCTCAGACATATATAACAAGGACATCCATAAGATAAAGTGCACGAAATCCCCTCCATGACTTAATAATGATTTATGATGATGAAGAGAGTTCGGAGGTGTCCTTGGTGACTTCGGTGCAAATCACAGAAGAAAAGAAGCTCAAGAAGGCCTCTTCCCCGGATCCCGATGCTCAAATTTGAGGCCTTCCATAGAACGACCAGGAGGTCAAAAGTGTCTTAGAAACTGAGCTACTCAATGTACTAGAGACCCAAATGGATAGTCCGATAGACAAACCAGGGTTAGGAAAACAAAAAGAAGAAATTCCACAGTAGGAAATTGAAATCTCAACAGTCGATTATCAAGTAAGTACCGAGCCTACCCCTGATGCTTCAATTTAAGTCGGTATTCTACCTCTCGATGAGCAAGAAACAGAGGCAGGACATTTGAAACACACATAAGAGGTTCAAGAACCCAATATTGACTAGATATACACCATTAGAAGCTTTGGAATTATTCTTAACTAGGGAGATCAACAAATCCCTGAACCCGTGGATGAATTTGGTGATATACAAGCCATATCCTATGACCAGAAAAGGAAAGATATCGTAAATAGGACAATTAAAAAGAGGAGGCTTACCCTGGATCTCTCCATCCTCATCACCACAAAGGAAATTTTTATCAACATCGAGCATGCCAAGACATCTGAGCTTATCGACATAGGGATGGTGATCATAGATACCACCCTAGATAGAGAAAGAAAATATGAAGAGGATATGGCCACTACGCTAAAGGAGTTGGAACATCTGTGCCATTTGGAGAAATACTATCAAGAATCCACATAGGCCACGATGTCCTTGAGAAGTGAATTCCAAGATGCCTACAGTAAATTCACAAATGCGCGACACCTTTTCACTATAGGGATAGCTGAATTCCAAGAAGACACCCTGATGGTGCTAGCGACGTGCAAGGATGTGGAAATTTTACGAACCAAATATCAATATAGCATAGAAAAACCTCAGAAAAGTACTCAATGCCAAGAACCAAATATCAATATAGCATAGAAAAACCTTAGAAAAATTACTCAACGCCTTGAAAAAGAGATAATTTCAGATAATAAGCCTCTTCAAGGGGGAAACCTCCTTTTACCCCACTTAAATGTTCAAGTAAAAGATGATTCAAAATGAAAATGTCTCCTTCATATATATAGGAGACTAGGAGGTATAATTACAACTAATGGCCTAAAGCCGATATAAATAAAATAACATTACTAATATAATATGCCCCAATTAAGGGGTAATGAGCCAATATTAGGGCTTAGCATTCCCCTCCCCTTGAGACAAGTGTTGTTCGCAACGCTTGAGTAACTCTGGATGCTTCTGTATAAAATACTCATCTTCCCAAGTGGAATCTTCAGCCGGTAGTTTCCTCCATTTAATGAGATACTCTTAAATGGATCTATTCCTAAGTTGGCGAATTCTTGTGTCAGTGATGGTTTCAAGCTCCAATATGATTTTTCCTTCCTCGTCAAGTTCTGGAAATACAGTTTGAACTAGGATCTTGTTGCCTATAACCTTCTTTAAGCATGAAACATGGAAAACTAGGTGTACTCGTGAAGATGTAGGCAGCCCCAATTTGTATGCCATAGTACCAATCTTTTGCAACACCTTATAAGGGCCATAGTAATTTGGTGATAATTTATTATCGTTCTTGGCTTGCTTGAGGGACATTTGTTTGTATGGTTGTAGTCTTAAAAACACCGAATCCCCTACTTCAAAACTTCTTTCACTACGATGTTGATTTGCTTGTTGTTTCATGCGATTATGTGCCATGGTCAGGTTGTTCTTTAAGATTTGGAGAACTTGTTGTTGATTCTCGATGTGATGTTCCATTGCTTGAACCTTAGATTTTTATTTTAGAGAAGAAGTGATGGAAGGAGGGTGGTATCCATAAAGTTCCATAAATGGTGTCATTTTTGTTGCAGTATGAAAGGAAGTGTTATACCACCATTCTGCCAAGGGTGACCATTTGAACCATTGTGTTTGTTTATCAGAGACAAAGCAACGAAGGTAGCCTTCCAGAAATTTGTTCACTATCTTGGTTTGTCCATCAGATTGAGGATGATAGAATGAGCTATGAGTCAATTGAGTACCCAAACAAGAAAATAATTCTGTCCAAAAATGTCCAGTGAAGATGGGATCTATGTCACTTACAATAATCTTTGGGATGCCATGTAGCTTTTGAAATGTCTCCATGAATGTGGTGGAAACTATACTAGATTTGAAGGGATGAGAGAGTGCACAAAAGTGTGCGTACTTGGTCAGTCTATCAACAATCACCATGATGACACTCTTTCCTTGAGACTTTGGTAACCCTGTGATGAAATCCATGGAAACCTCCTCCCAGTGCTAACTTGGGATGGATAATGGCTGTAAAAGACCTGGGGTCTTAATTTTTTCCAACTTATTTTGTTGGAAAACCAAACATTCTGCCAAAAACCTTTGAGCATTAGTTTTAAGGCCATCCCAAAAACAAATCCCTCTTGACTCTATGGTAGGTTTTCAAAAATCTCGAGTGCCCTCCTACTGGAGAGGTGTGGAATTTCAATAGTACCTTTTGTTTGAGTTGGGAGTTCTTACATAAATATAAGCGATCTTTGTACCATAGTGAATCATGTTTCCATGTAAATGTATCTGATGCACTGGTATCCTGCTGCAACCTTTGTATGAGATTCCACATTTTTTCGTCATTCGTTC
>ML820213.1:0-23722 GCA_009831015.1 Picea engelmannii
AAAAATGCATGTGTTAGTCTTTTAGATCTATTCATTTTTAGTTGTAAATATCTTTAGGTGTCTTGTACTTATTTTAGTATGCATGTGCTAACTTCTGGTTACTAAAACTGCATGCTAGAGCACCTAAAATTGGAAGTGCAACCGTAACAAATCAGCAAGAAGTTCTTGGACTGTTGGCTATCCTGAAAAAACAACAAACACTTTACATAATAGTTGAAACTTAGAGCCTAATTGTGGTCAAAGACAGACCCAATAGGCATGCTTGATAGGACCTGTAAAATCTTCATGGTATCAGAGAGGAGGTGGCTGAAATTTTGAGCAGTTGGGACAACATTTTGTTGGTTGTCATATACATCTTATTGGCATATTTTTTAGGAAAACCATTGACTCATTCAGTGGTTGTTAGAGGGAAGATTTTTGCAGAGGATAGTTGGGTAGTTTTGACACTTGTGGACAGCCTCTTTTCACGCCTGCGTGGACATGAGTGAGGTTGTAGTTGACGACCTCTTTTCACACCTACTGACTAGGAGTGAGGTTGTGGATTCACTTGCCTCTTTTCACACCTGTGTTGACAGGAGTGAGGCAGTTTTCCTTTGCATTGGCAGCATCAGAGTGAGCACAGTTGGAAAACATGTCAGTATCTCAAATGCGTGCGGAGGACAAGCTAGCCGAGGCAAGCAATTGGTCGCCTTGGAAGGTGAGGATGGTCTTTGTCTTAGATGACCTCAAGCTATGGGACATAGTCGAGGGAGTTGTTCCTCCCATTCCTGTCACTGCTCTCGTCTTGGTAGCAGAATTCAGGAGGAATAACAACAAGGAAAATAGGATCATATGTAATGTTTTGAGAGATCACATTATTCCCCACTTGATTGGGAAGGCTTGTGCATACGAGATGTGGGCATCTCTATGCAAGTTGTATGAGAGCTCCAATGAGAACCGGAAGATGGTTCTTCATGACCGACTCAAGGGCATTCACATGCTCGAGGATGAGTTAGTTACTTCATTCCTTGGTAGATACACACAGATCAGAGATGAGTTGGCAGTCGTTGGAGAGGTTGTGAACCCTAACTCTTTGGTGATGCAAGCTATGAATAGCTTCACCAAACCATGGGGTCCATTTGTACAGGGCATTGTTTCCAAGGAGATTATTCCTACATGGGAGAGGATGTGGGATGAATTCATCCAGGAGGATATTAGGCTTGCATTCGAGGCTTCTGGATAGCAACAGCAACAACAGATAGTTTATGGTGATGAGAACCTTTCTCTTTAGACAAAAGGAAAGAAGAAGATCGGTCATGGAGGTCGGTAGGGTCCCAAGTTTGGGGCCCCACCACAGGGAGGAGAGAGCAACAACAGTGGGCAAAGGAGAGACATGAGCATAGTGAGATTCTTTGCTTATGGAGATATGGGTCACTATGCAGGACAGTGTCCCAAGAAGAAGAAGAAGCAGGGTGTGTTAGCAATGATAGCAGAGGAGATAGAGTTCAAGGAGAAGTTTGCGAGAGAGTGTGAATTCATTGCTACTTTATCTACTATTACACCATCCAACATTAGTTGGGGAGACAGAGTTGACGAGGAACGCCTGATGCATAGCAATGATTCAGAGGGAGATTAGACTCAGTGTCCCTGGACATATTCAGAGTGGGTGACTAGTCCACCTAGTATAGCTACAGTTTCAGGGCATTTGAGAAGACAGATAATTGGTGCTACAGCTTCAGTGCATTAGAGGTTGATGAGGAGGAGCAGCAGGGCACCACGGAGGCTTAAGCCTCTCATAGCTTCTGAGACGGGAAGATCAAGTTCTGGATCCACTTCAGGTGGAGGTGACTTGGCGAGAGGCCAAGTTCATGACTCTTGGTGAGAGACCAAGAGAGGGAGACTCTTGGTGAGATGCCAAGAGTAGAGACTCTTGGTTAGAGGCCAGGAGTAGGAGGAAATTCTTGGTGGGAGACCAAGGTGGAGATCTTCAGTGTGATGTCAAGATCTAGGTGATCTTGGATAGATGGAGAGTCAGTGCCATTTATAGATCATACAGATTGAGTAGATCTGTGACAGAGTCCACTTTCAACAATCAGGGTACAACCATACTCACTGAGAATATTCCAGGAGGAAACCATGTCCACTATAGGGATGTTATTGGTGGTGACGAGCACTTTCCTCGGTAAGAGGGAGTGTTGAGATTTGGGTACCTTGGAAAGTGGTCCCCATGTGCTTATGAGTCTCTAAGAACAAAGAGGGGATACTATTACCCTTGTACTTTACTTTATGATTCTAATTTCACTTTGATTTAGGAATTTTAAGTCAAAAGTGAAATATGTCAGTTAAGTCATAAAGTGACAATTAATTCACAATGTGGATGAATTAATAGACATAAAGAAACTAAGGGAACTGGGTTTCCTTAGTGATATTTTAGGATGAGATCTCACCCATTAATTAGACTTGTCTAGATCTAATCTAGGCCATTGATCTCTTAGGGTTGGCATGAGGAGGCTAAAGAGAGGGTAAAGATATTTTTGAGACTCATTCTTCACTTGAGATTTTTGGAGAAGAGAGGAGGGGCACAAATCTTGAGGAGAAGGAGGGCGCACTTCATGAGGGTTTGATTAAAACCCTTGAGAGCTTGAGGAGAAGCTTGAGGTTGGTTTGAGCTTGCATGGAGATCATTTCCATGGAGCCATAGCTTCCATCTCTAAGAGAGATCATTTTCATGGAGGAGGGGCACATCTTGAGGAGGAGGGCGCACTCTTTTTCCTTCATTTGTTCGTCAAAGGAGGAGGTCTTGTCAGATTGAGATGAGATCTAATGCATAGGGAGAGGAGATATTGGGAGCTTGTTTATGTGGAGAGATACATTCAGGATCTGGCTCTGTTTATTTCTAGTGATAATTTCTTCTGGGTGGAGGGCGCACATGTTGAGAGGACTGGAAGCTAACTGATAGAAGATCTGCTTGGAGGATTCGAGCTATGACAGTTTTAGTGGAGAGGTAGAACAGGAGAGGACATTCTTGTGGAGGGATTTCTTCATTGGGTTACTGATGAGCTAGGGTGCTTCAGTTCAGTGTAGAGGGCAACAAAGGAAGAGGGCGCACCACAGTTTGGACACTTCTCTTTCTGGTTCTTGTGGAAAGACTCGTGAAGATCTTGCTATGTATACAGGTTCCATTATATTTCATTACTTGTTGTATCTCCTGCTTTGATCATCATTATATAGACATGTATCCCAAACTGGTTTTCCCCGGGGGGGGGGGGGTTTAATCCAGGGTCATGTTGACCAAAAATACATGTGTACAAAAATGCATGTGTTAGTATTTTAGATCTGTTCATTTTCAACTGTAAATATCTTTAAGTGTGTTGTACTTATTTTAGTATGCATGTGCTAACTTATGGTTACTAAAACTACATGCTAGAGCACCTAAAATTGGAAGTGCAACCGTAACAAATCAGCAAGAATTTCTTGGAATGTTGGTTGTCCTAAAACAACATCAAACACTTTAAATAATAGTTGAAACTTAGATCCTAACTATGGTCAAAGAAAGACCTAGTAGGCATGCTTGATAGGACCTGTAAAATATTCAGATAAGTGGTATCAAAGCAGTCTTCTCTTCATTTACTTTTCTTCATGCATGTCCCCGACAAGATCTAGGTACAAGAAGTTGGGACTCGAACCAATCGAGCCATTACAATATCGGCCAAGCTGAGCCCGACAACAACCCATGGGGGAAGAAAATAAAGATGAAGGAGCAGGAGATCCTATTAGAATGTTGCTCGAGGAATCCCTCACCCGACAAAGGAATGAAATGATGGAAAACTTCACACAGATCCTTCGACTACTGCCCAAAGGATAAGCATCTTCATCAAGCAGCCATGCAACCCCCTTCAAGGTACAAGTAAATTTTGATATTCCATTATTTGAAGGATTGATAAATGTGGATGTTGTAGATAAATGGTTGAATCTCCTCGAAGGGTATTTTTTGGTCCACAATTATTTCTATAGGGAAAAGATCACTTTTTCACTCCTCAAGGTCATTCCCCATGTTAAAGATTGGTGGGATAGTTACTCCGAGCAAAGGGCCGTGGAGGAATCTACAATGTTTGTGGTGGCCCCTACATGGGATTCCTTCCAAGACGCCATTAAAGAACAATACTACCATGTTGAAAGCTACGAGGACCAATACACCAGATGGACCACCCTACGTCAAGAAAGGGACCAGACATTACCAAATTTCACCAATAATTTTCATACCCTACACACCAAATTGGGTATAAAAGACTTTGAGTGTCATCTGGTGCTCAAATACCGCGGCTATTTGCATAGATACATTCAAACAGAAATAGATTTTCTGGATATTGCCTCATTGGGAACGACTTATAGATACGATGTCAAGATCAAGCGGAAATTTAAGCAGAAAAGGCAAGATTTAGGATCTGCAAACCCCTCACAGCCAAAGCAGGGAAAATACATCCCCAACCCACATAGGAAGGGACCAAGTCAAGATGGACGCACTCAGGACAGCCAGTCCAAGCCGCAACACAAGAAGGGAAATGAGAAGATGAATAAGAACATGGGAAAATGGTGTGAGTACCATAAAATCCCTTAGCACAACACCGAATAATTCTACTCCAAGTAGTCCCTCATGACCGATCTGAAGGCTTCTGATTCATAGGTTGATTCTGATTCTGAATCAAATCCCGAAGGAGGGAAGCGGATTATCAATGTTGAACCCAGTGCCACTGTTTCTACCACCAAATTTCGGCCAAGCGAACCAGAAGAACCAGAGGAAGGGGAATGCCTCTTTCACTTGCAGATGTGGGTAAAGGGGGCTCCGCTTCATTTCATTGTCGATAGTAGTAGTGTTACAAGGGAAAAACTCTCTATAGCCAAGGGTAAACCACAACAGACAGGTATGACTACAGAAATCAACTCAATTCCAACATATATTATATAGACTAATGTGCAATACGAGAAAGAGGCCTACCTCGATCCAACGTTTGATGATGTTCCACCATTGAGCACTTTGACCCAAAGCTTTATACCAGCGAGAAGTTCTCAACAAACAAGAAAATCAAGTATATAGTGATGATATAAAAGGAATTAGCACATCATACAACATAATCCGTTAATAAACATTACAAACACGCCCATGGATAATAATCATATATTTGCAAGATACTAATAGGACGGGAAAGGAGTATTTCTATTAATAATTGATCAGCAAAAGTGTCAACATTACAAACTTCTGTGTTGGCATGGTTCGAAACCAAGAAACCAAGTTCCTTCCAACTAGGTCTCCAACACTTCAATCCTCCACCAAAGGCAAGCTCATGAGATAGAGGCAAAGAGGTCCTCTCAACAATAAAGGAAGACCTTGGGGGTTGTACACTGTGTTCAGACTTGAGGGACAAAGGGATGCAGACTCAATATGAAGTAATTTCTCCAGAGTAACTCTTCTCTCAAAGTTTAATGCTTTCTCCACTTTTTCCATAGTTCAAAATTGTGCTCTTATAGCCTCCAGAATGCAACTGAAGGGTCAAGTTGGAATGTTTCTAGTATATGGAAGGCCAAGGATCAGAGATGTTTTGTCGTGACATGGAAACTCGACCTCATTTTTTATTTTCTGGCACAAATCCCGATATATGCGAGTTGTAGTGGAGCAGCAAGCATATACGCATATTGCATAGAAGTTAGGGAGCATATATGTGGGAAAATGTATATTTTTTAGCTCTGGATTCATCAAAAAGGGATGAAGAGTTTGCATAGGTAAATGGAAAAAGGCCCTATGTGCAAGATAGCAATGGTGAGGCAAATCTTTCTATAACAGATGCCCCCTAATGTGTGAGATCAGAGGAGTATCTGGGATGACAAAAATACATTATAAATAACCCATAAGTGGAGTGGTAGAGAACCAGCTGGATGAACTCAATTGCTCATTACATTATGTACTGACTTTGCATACATGGTTGTCAAGAATACAATGCATATCCATGTGGAAAACATACCAAACAAGTGTTCATGGCCATGAATAGGAAAATACAAATGCAGTTATATGCAAAAAACTGTCATAGTCACGAACAAGGACCAGTCTCAAAAATCAATCTGAAGATATATGTATACCATGGAGTACAATCTGATCTCCCATGATCACTAAAGTCAAATAGGTACTGATCTAATGAAATGGAAGCAACAACATAAGAAAGTTGTGGCCACATAGTGATGTCTTCAAGTCTTCTACACAATTCGTCGATGGTGCAAGTCTACATCATGTGAATAAATGAGTTGAGGTCGAACACGATGAGACATCGTTTCATTACCGGTCATTGAAGTATATCATTAACAAACGCGAGACAACCTACCGATAATGAAAGTAGGTATCAAGGCACCGAGTACATCTCTACAAATGTGAATAAAGGAGTTGGTGTTGAACACTTGAGAGATCCATTGATCAGGAGACATTGATGTATTCCCATCTGTTAATGGTGAGAGAACCTACCACAAATGACTGCAAGCCTCAAGGTACTCATAAAACTCTAGGTCGCATATCCAAAATAAATGAACTGAAGTCGATGGAAAGAGACCCACTGAAAGGAGAGAATTAAGGCATCTCTCATCAGTCAACACGAGGAACAAAGCAGGAGATTCATGATTTGGTGGAGATTGGAAGAAGAACATGTTCACGAACCAACAACCCTGTGTGTCTTTCGCGTGTGACAAATGCAAGCAGTACACGAAAAGGACCCTATGAATAGCAGACAATGCTGAAAAACTGCTGACAAAGGCGAGGAAACCACCAATAAGGATAATGGCATCCAAGACACTGCACGAATCCCAAAGTGTGAATATATGTCTTGTCGTTGAACACAAGGGAAACCACCCAGTCAACAACCAATGATGAAATGTCGATTGTTGGGTTCAAGGTGACCTACCAATGATGAAAGTAGGACCAAGGTGCATAATAAGACCAAAGTATCATGTGATTTTGAGACAAACTAAGGGTATGGCCAACATGCAAAGTCAAGATTTCTGAGGAGTGGCTGACACAGGTTGATAGACTTCCTTTGAACAAGAGCATGAGACATATGTTGGACTCAATGATGTGACAATTAGATGCAGGAGGCATCAATAACATTCTCTATAGGGGATGGAAGAGTAACCAGTCAATAGAGAAAACTCTGTAGCGAGGTCATCTTCCTAAGGCCATGCTAAACCCAAAATTATGATGACACAAGGACTCAATAACTTTGTTCTCTATTCAAAGGCGACACGACTGCTGCCAATTACAATATAGTATTCCCTTCCCGCCCGTCTTTTTTTTTGTTTTTCATAACAAATGAATGTTATGATACAGAGGAGGGAACGAGTGTCGCAAGTAAGAAAAACTAGTTCCAGCAGTGGAACATACCTATGCTTAATGCAAGGAAATTCATGCGGGAGATGGACACTCGGGATGATGTTCCCTCTAGGGTATAGGGTGTCAAATTGTGAAGGATAAAAACAAGGCTCTGCTTGGTTGAGGATGCAAACTGATTAGGCAATGGTTTATAATGCAAAGCAAGAACCGTCTAAAGGCTCAATACAATAAGTGAGGGCATGAGATGCAATCACAACTTAACACCAAAAAATGTCCTTTTTATATCTTTTATTCTACTTGGTGTGAAAAAGGGGTAAACTTGTGCCAAATAGACATCTTTTCAAATCCAATTTACGAGTGTAAAACAAACAAGTTCACTCGGAAATATTTTCTATTTTTGATAGCGAGTCGAAAAAGATCTTAACTAAGACTCATGATCTTTCAAATCCAATTTTAACTAGTGTGAAAGGGACAAATCACTCAACGATATTTTCAGTTTTTAGACGAGTCAGAAAAGAGCTTAACTAAGACTCGTTATTGGGAGTCCACGGGTAATAAGGTTGCGTGTGCATGAATGACAAATGAGGCTCATTGTAAAGTCATGTATTGAATTATAAGGGACTCTCAGTCCTAAGGAAAAAAAACTCAGCATGGGCACCAAATGACAAAGAGGTTCTAACTAGGGTACCCATGTTTGGTAAGTCTCTACCATTTATTAACGATGCTATTAATAGTAAATGGAGGTTTATGCGTCGCAATAAATGGGTTTGTACCTAAGTCGTAAAAAGCGGTAGTCAAAGGATAATGCAAAAAATGCACGATGGAGTAGATGCTTATCTTATATGCTAGGTTATGAATATACCTACTCGAGGAGACAAACGTCCAACCATGATGTTGAAACCGGCAAGAAAATTGAGTCGAAACTACAAAAACCAGCTTAAAACCATTCTTAAATTAGTCCATTAGACAAAACAATAGCATAAAACTATATCAAGTGGGTAAAAAATGGCTTATAAATAGTAATAAAATCAATATTTACTGTATCATTTTCATTTTTACCCAAATAGTGCAATTTGGACTAAAACACCTCTAGAATTCAAACAATGATCGCGGGAGAAATAGGCAACGGAATCATGCACCGTCTGGACCAGGTAACTCTTCATCCCATCCTCTTCAAATTCAATGGTTTACAATTTTGAGTTAGGCTCTATTTGGTTAGTTTTTAAGGGCGCAAATTGGGTTTTTGGGTATACGCGGGTTTCTCTGAATAGGTCTTGTATACAACTAGTTATACACCCCTGTGTGAACCACAGGGGGCGTATATCAGGCCCTACCCGCGACTGTTTATAAATAAACTGCGTATACGTGCGCAAATGGAAAAAAAAAAAGATGTTTCTAACTCATAAATGATTTGTTTGTTTGCAGGATGGTGTTGGAATAGATAGAGCGAGAGCATGAGGAGGTAGATGCAGCAGTGGATCGAGATCTGGTGACTCAAGCGGGTTTAAAAAGATGTGGTTTATACAAGTTTTGGGCTCTCAAAGGAATGAAGGCCCAAGTGAGTTTGTTGGAAATGATGGTGGGCTATTGGGATCCCGACAGCGAGAGATTTATCCTTGATGGACAACCATTAAGGATTGAAGTAGAGGACATCTACTTCTTGACTGGACTTTCATGCCGAGGAGAGGTTGTGTATCTCAAGTCATGCAGGGCAGGGAGTGGGATGAAGGTCGAAGAATACATCGAGGCCCACTATGTTGCAGGGACTCCCATGGTGGGAAGTCAAATCCCTATCCGGGCTATAGGTAACCTCAGCCTGAAGATTATTGTGCTCATGCTTACTAGGATCATAGGATCAACCTTGTTGCATCAAGCATCGAGACCACTTATGTTTTATGCACTAGAGTTTGTGAGACCCACCGTCTACGATTGGTGTATCTCACTGTTGACCAACATGAAAGGTCAGCTGACAGAGTGCAAGCCGGGGGGGAAGCGAAACTTCAGGTTTGCCTCTATCCTTTGTAGCTTCTTTTTCGAGCGAGTCCCAGGTCTGGGACCTAGAGTGGATATCATTCCTAGAGGACCACGTGATCCGTCTATGGCACGATGGATCGAGGTCATGAGACAGTAGGGGGGAGGTAAGGTGGTGACACCCTACAATGATGATTTTTTCTTATGGTGGTGGAGACAAATCAAATCTCTGGATGACTATCCCTATGCAGGAATCGATTTCAGAGGAGATTTTGATATGTCTCTTCCACCAAGAGCCACCTACGGCACCATAGGTAAAAAGTTTTTATATATTTCATTTTTTTGTATTTTTGTATTGAAGAGAACAAAAATATTTTTGGATGGTGTTTTAAATATTAACTCAATACTTGTGTGATTGCATATATGGGTCTGCAATGACCAGAAGGATTACTACGACATAAACAGAGGCACCAGGGAGATGAGGCAGTGGGAGGAGAAGCAGAGAGAGTCCTACAGAATGTGCAGGGTAACCTGTCTCATTTGACACAAAGGATTCCTATGGTTCAGGTGGAGGATCTACCTGAAGCCATGCAACGGCAGGTTGTCGGTGTACCTAGAGCATGGGTACAACTCTTCCGGCGTCTCCCAAACACCGTGGTTTTCTATCATGATACACATCCGGTGCCACAAGTGTAGATGTCATGGGACATGTATATCGGCTGTATATGTATTTTGAAGGTTTTAGCCCCAATTTTGTAATATAAACACCATTTTTTTGGAAATATACAAAGAGGGATCTTCGGCTTTACTCATATATTACAATGTATACATTGATTTAACAATTTTCTTTGCTTTATTAATGTGACAAATGTCAATCTAAAACATAATTAGCGTAGGCATCGAATACATGATTAGAACTTCTAGGAATGTGAAAGTATGTAATAAAATCAAATTGTCATTCTAAAAGACGTACCCGTAGGAATCGAAGGAGTAATTTCGGATCACACACACAGTAATAGTCGTTCAACTGACATACGACTAACTGAGAATCCAGGCGAACCTCTAGAGAGCGAATACCATGTGAGATAGCATCGCGCAAAAGTTCTATGACGGCGCTATATTCGGCCACATTATTCGTGGATGGCCCTAGGCATATGCCACCTGAAGACACCAGTAGACCCTTGGTTGAGTAAATCACCCAAGTGGAGGAAGCCAAGTTCCATGTATGATGCCTGGCTCTATCTGCGAATCCTAGGTAGACCGAAGACTCCATTGACATCTTCCAACCAAAAGGGAAAACTCGATAAGAAAGTCGAAGACAAAAATAAAAAATATGTATATACACTAAATTTACATTAGTATACAAAGGGTTTCGCCCAAGACCAGGGCTCAAGCATAATACCTTTTTAAGTAGAGCCCATTTTTGGGCTCGGCCAATTTATTCCCTTCATAATATTCCAATTCATAGGCTCCTTTTTCTAGAACACGTCACATGATATAAGGACCATGCCACATGGGTTTAAACTTGCCTGCCCCTAGCGATTCTTTGGCTTGGTCATACAAGAGGACCAAGTCGCCCTCGGTATACAACCAGGGGCAGACAAACTTTTCATACTGAACCTTGACACATTTTTTGTTTGCTTCAATAGCCGTAAAGGTGTCTCGACGCTGCTCGTCAAGACTCTCTAGGTGCACCAGGCTTCGCTCTAAATTTGAAGTGTCAATTAGGAGCTTGACTGCCAATTTGAGAGAAAGGATTTCGCATTCAACAGGAAGTATCGACTCCACACCGTGCACTAACTGAAAAGGGGAAAAACCAGTGGCAGTCTTAACCAAGGTTCAATATTCCCAAAGCGCAAGATACAACATGATGTGCCAATTGGAATTACTCCAACTGACAGTTTTTTGCAAGATGGTCTTGAGAGACTTGTTGACGGCCTCTACTTTCCCATTTGCTTGGGGGTAATAAGGAGATGAGTGACTATGTTTAAACCCCAGCTTAGATGCTAGTTCTATCATCATTTCATTTTGAAAGTGACTGCCATGATCAGTGACAATCTCACTCGGGATACCGAAACGGACGATAATTTAGTTGAATACGAAGAAGGTTGCAGTCTTCCCATCAGATTTTACAGTAGTCATGGCTTCGACCCACTTGGTAAAGTAGTCGACAACCACGATGATGTGTTGATGCCCCCCAGCCGAAGTTGGGTTGCAATCGATGAAATCTACCCCCCACTTGGTGAAGGGACCGACGGTAATGAATGGGTGAAGAGGGGTTGGGTGCGAGCGCATTTTCCAAGTAAACACCTCGTAGGGGTGACACTTCTTAACCGCTTCAATTCAATCTTTAAATATGGTGGGCCAGAAGTAACCGGCTCGCAAGATTTTTTGGGCTGTCGCAAGCAAGCCCGAATAGGTGACCACTACAAGCCCCTTTGTGGCAGTCATTTAGGACTAACTCAGCTTCCTCGTGAGTTAAGCAATGACGTAAGATACTATATATTCCTCGACGATACAAAGTGTCACCAACAATGGTATACTTTTTGGCTTGGTATCTAACTCGTCGTCGATCATCTCGCGAGAGATGTTGAGCGAACTTCAAGGTTTGAAGATATAAAACAATGTCTCCATACCAAGGGTCAGACAACGAGACAAGAAAAATGTGTTCATCTGCAAACGAATCAACATGGATAACATCCTTGTCTAATCGTGGGAAATTGGATATTAACTCTGCAAAAACTAGTGACTTCTTGGACTTGGTTGAAGCAAAGTCGAGATCAAATTCTTGTAATATGATGCTCCATTTATTATATTTCCTGCCTATGATACGCCTAGTGAGGACATATTGAAATGGATTAACATCAACGAATACAGTCGTTTTGCAAAGCAATATATAGTGTCATAAATTTTGGACTGCGTGAACAACAACCAAAGCTAGCTTTTCGACATGAGAGTAATTAAGCTCAGGACCGACTAAATTTCGGCTAAGATAGTAGATGACGTGCTCATGGAGCTCATCATCCTCCTGAACTAGAACCATACCAATCGTCTCTTCARACACGGAAATATATAATAAGTAATCTCTAGTGTAATCAAGAGATTTCAGTAGAGGAGCCGATAYCAAGCCTTTMTTTAAGGCGTCGAAAGACTTATGGGCTCGCTTATCCTAGATAAATGGGGTGTCTTTCTTCAGTAGGCGCATGAAAYCCTTAGTGATATTGGCATAATTCACTATAAACCAACAYARAAAGTTAGCTTTCCCCTGTAAACCTTGAAGTTGTCTAATTGTGCGTGGGGGAGGMAATTGAAGAATTTYYTCAACCTTAAGAGGATCTACCATGATCCCAGTCTCAGAAACTAAAAATCCTAAGAGACRRCTAGACCTAACGCAAAAGATGTATTTGTGAGGGTTTAACTGGATTCTATAGTAACGACATCTTTMAAAAACCATCCAAAKGTGTGTGACATRATCCACTCTCTTGTGAGAGTGAGTAGCAAGATCATCGAGGTAAGCTTCGACTATATGCTTGAGATCRTGAAAAKTGAAAGTCATGGCGCTTTGGAAGGTTKCTCGAGCATTTTTCAGGMCGAAAGGCATTTTCCGGTATGMAAAAGTACCCCAAGGACATATAAATGTCGTCTTGTGTTGGTCCTTAGGTTTGATTTGGATTTGGTTRTATCYTGAAAATCTGTCCATAAAGRAAAATATTTCKCTTCCCRCWCACTCATYRAGAATCTGATCAATGAAAGGCATGGGGAAGTTATCTTTAGGACAAKCTTTGTTCAGGTTGCGAAAGTCCATACACACACAGATGGTTCCTTGCTTTTTATTCAYGGGAATGGGGTTGGATACCCATTCGGTCAAGGGAACCGGGTAGATGAAGCCGACATTAAGTAGCTTCTCCACCTCTGCCTTAATAGCAGGGGGCTTCCTAGGATTAACAACTCTAAGACGTTGTCRAACRGGTTTAGCATCYGGATAAGTTCTAATTTCATGTTCGACAATACGAGGKTCGATCCCTGGAATCTCTTCATATGACCAAGCGAATACATCTCGAAACTCTTTGAAAAGTTTGGTGTAGATCAGAATGTCTTATGGCGAACATTCTGCACCTATATTTRYGTTCTCAATTTTTCCATGGGTAYGAGAGATGTCAATCGAKATGGTAGGAGAAATACTTGCCATATTTCCTTCGGMATAAATACCGTGCATATAAAGTGGAACTACGACGTGACCGACTATCTCACTCAAGGTAGACCGAAAATCATCTTSCTCGATTCTTTCAAGACTTGGGAGAAAATAAGATTGATGATGCATATCRTCCCAAGGTTTCTTAGAAACACTCATGGCTTYAAGGATGGCTTYGTCCGAAGGCAAAGTCTCATCTAAGAAATCATGTGAACAAGATAATGAAGTGGCCCATACRGGCCTAAGAAYGAGATCCTCCTYGTCYGTCTGCGAGGTAGCAGGATCGGGATCGGTGGAAGAGTCAAGGATAGCTTGATAYGCAATCTCCACTGCCAATAGTGGCATAGCCATGCTAGCATGTGASTGACCTTCAATCRACGAAGTCGRAGAAGGTAGGGTCCAAGGATCACTAAAATGGGAAGTGCGGAAAGGAATGGACCTCTCTRTTGAAGAAGGCCTACTAGAMATGGCGTAAACRTGGTGAATTGATGCCRAGAATTYRAAAGTACCCATGAGGGAAGAATACATTTTGACACCGATATTCTCAATTGACGGCTRASAATTKTCRATCACAGGGATCGAYRGTCCAACARATGCATTACGAMTAGAGTACGCAAAGGATAACTGGTTGATCRTMAYGATCTCCCCCTGATGAGGAAAAMAAAGTACACAGAAAAYGGACGATACGACAACGACCATAGCATAGGTCCAATTRTGACCTAGTAACAAGTTATAATCRAGAGGTGCATCAACTACCTCTACTTCCACCTCTACCGTCTTCCCACCTAACTGGAMCAGAAAGGCGGGGAGAATACCATGAGGGCAGAAGGAATGACCGTCAAATGTAGTCAACATGTTCGACGACTTGGAAAGGGTCGGRGAACYGATAGCTTTCCAATAGACTAGGGACATCACRCAAGTGGCATCACCTTCATCAACGACCRCTCRTTTGATAGTATACTTGGAATACTCCACGTGGATTTGAAAAGCCACATGGTAGGGTAAGCRAGGCTTCACGTCCATGACATCAAACTTGATGACTTTTGAGCCACTAGGCTCTMGAGCTCCTAAGGCARAGAGTAAGGCATTCCTCTATGATGGACATGTCTAGAGTACCTCYAAAKYCGACATCGCACAAGGGKTTTGGCCYAGATCTTCAACAATAGAGTAGTTATGGGMAGCTCKAGCATTAGGKTTGTGGGTAGAGYGCTTGAKTAATCCTTTCAGAATACGAGGCGRTGGMTCTGGTTTCTYGATCTGTAAGTTCATCTCTGGGGGTGGAGGAGGAKCTTCTARGTTGGGACTAGCTTTTAAAGAGCTATAATMTCRAGAGCGGGTGGCTATATCAATTTTTTCATCGACCATATTGATGCAAACGYGATCATCATCTTGCGACGGTGGATTTTGACTTCCACCAGATGCATTTCCRGCGCTCGAAGAAMTCAAGGCTAAGTGTTGGTTGTGTGGGAATGGATTCGTCARCACAKSGGGCGGTAGATTTAAAATCCTYGCAGCCTCCGCAAGTTTGGGGCACAAGTGGGTAAGGTRGTCATTAGTACAAAGTTTACAAGGAAACTTCAYCTTAYGCTTCTCTTTCCTGCCCTCTCTAGCATTATCATTCTGTTTCCCATTATTATCTTKGTCCTTGGGTTTATTATTATTATTCTTCCCACCCTTACGATTATTTCGACCTTTCCTTTTATTCMCATYTGGTTGTTGATCACCATTTGGGTTTTTYGATGATTGCAYGGAATGTACATCYRCCGAMTGGATGGGTTTAGAGGATCCAGACGAAKYTGGTCCTCYGGTAGACTTCRTTTCCAAGTCTGTGGATTTTWCATTGGCGGACCCTACAATKCCATCGACATGAGGTCCAGGAGTTTGTCTAGGATCRTGATTTGTTCACGGTGCATCTGGAAGAAGGTGGTATAACATCCCARACTGAGCATAGATCAAATCAAATTGTTGGGCTCTAAGGATAGCCTCTTCCTCGCTGAAGATCMYGGAAGTAGCAACGTCCTTTGAAATAGGAGCGTGTAAMKACTTTAGGAACCATTCTAGAAGAAAGGWCGRGGGTATAGRAGTCTTAACCAACCGCCTTCGCCTACGCCATTGCTGGATATGGTCCGAKATGTGAGTGTCGGTACCCTAGCGTAAAGTTGACAAAAKTTCAAGGCYARMATCATAATGAATGGGCAGTTGAAAGTGATTGAGAAAGGCTAGCACCAACTGATGGAATGACCCATATGTCCCCCTAGGTAGCTCAATGTACCATTGTGACGCCACTCCAATGAGAKTGCACTGAAACAATCGTAACCTAATAGAATCATGGTTTAGAGAATTTGATGAKCACCAAAGGTGAAAAGTAGTGACGTGATCACCARGGTCTTCACCATTCTTACCTTCAAACTTTGGAATGTCTAATGGAAGTTTGGTAGGGACAGGGGRCCATGTGGGGTCATGACTCACCGGGTCATTCATTAGTTTAGAAAAATCTGGCAGATTAAGCATGGMYAGAAAGGGAATACAGGGTTGYGACACCTGACCCCATCCTCCCACGAAAGATTRTGCTTTAGGAACTGCGTTCCATCCAGGATTYKGGTGAGTACCAAAACCTTTTCCGGAATTATAAGACCCTCCTCCAGGCTGATTCRTAAAAGATGGATTGGGCATCATTCCAGCATGAATGTTCTGATAAGGGTTGTGAAAATTGCCCCCAGTTGKATTAGATCCAAGCTGGGGGTTGTTAAAACTRCCCCCAACTGGATTAGATCCAGGTTGGGGAGTGCCCAAASTGTAAGACTAGCCTCCTCCAGGTGGGAAACCGGAGGATTGAAGTGGATTYKTCATGCCAAAAGTATTGGTCGGAAYCGACACCGAGGGGATAGGGATGTAGGGCAGAACTTGTCYGCCAGCTGGGTTGTTCCATCCAGCCGTAGAAGGATTAGACCYGGGTTTAAGAATAGGGACACTCCCTACATTAGGAYTCRCTTGGGGAATATGAGAACCACCAAATGGGGAAGGAGTGTGAGGTGTAGTWCCCCCAAGTCCAAGGCTAGMATTATGGCCAACAACTGGGATGGYAGTTGAAAACARTGARGTGAAGTTAGGCATACCATAATAAAAYGGACTAGAAGCCATGGGGATGGTMTGAACATTGTAACTCGGTGAGTGGCCAAAACCCCCAAAAGGGTTCGAGGCAAGAGATGAAGCATTAACTACAGGMCGAGCCATAGTACCAATGTAAGCCTATGGCACTGCAACTGTAGCGGYTGCAGGTGTCGAAGGAGTGCCATTAATTATAGTGGGATTGGGAGTCRAAGAACTCCCAGTKCTCTGAAGACTAGACTCGGTACTCATCCTTRTGGGATCAMAAGTCTGAAAAGTGGATGYGTGTGTACCACTATTGATAACTCTACACCTTTTAGAAGGMAAGGACTCGAAAACCGGTGGTAACTGTAACAACCGACGGGACCTTCGAGGAAGYTGGTCYGACTCCACGAYGACTTATGACTCTTCCAMAAATAAAAATATATCCTATGKCCAACTAGTAGTCAAAGAGCATACCAAAAAGKMAAACGRCCAATATGCATGMAAACGRGATAAAGTGGTTGAGTGGMCRCCCTCGCAAAAKAAGGAATGTCTCGTCCAGGAGGGACTTGAGACTYCCCGCTAAAGTTTGGAGGTAACAAAATCAGTTATAAKGGCCCTCATGGGCTTAACAACCAGTTGATCAGATCCCCCYGGAGAGGTAATCCTCTATAAGGTTGTGTGTTGTCTGACCCTTATCTRACTCAAGGTACAAGTATAATAACCCCTGCAAGTAAACTATGAGATACCTAAGTCAAGCAACTAATAAACCATTGTATAAYCGATGCACAGGYGAGCAGTCGTAAGTCTGGATCACCGTATGGGMAGGGTARCAAAKCCYGAAACCTTGAAAGCACCACCTCTCACAGAGGTATGGGCACTAGMAAGATCCCCAAATACGAATAAATCCACAGAAATATCTCTGATGYTAGGTGAGTATCCAGGGGTTATCCCTTCAACTAACTTCRCRCGACCTCRTGATTAACTCYGGTGTGAGYGGAGCCTCCTGATCTTATCGATTATACAATGGACTTCTCAACTCCMTRTCTCAGACACATATGTTGATTTAATTGCCTTGGAGAAGTTTACTCACAAAATCCTATTCCAAGGCACTAAATCCTAAGCTAGTTTGTGCACCCTAAAAATAAAATCRTGACTAATCAATTTTAGTTTAAAGTGTAAATTTTATTGGYCGTGGTTACTCAAAAAGATATGGAAGTGAAACTCATGGTGTTATGACTCTGTCAGAAAATAAATATGGATATAATGMAAATTCTATATTTAACTTTTCAATGAATGATATGCTAATAAAAGCARTGTAGTCTTCAATTTCAAATCTRCAATTCAGAAGTAAAATACAATCTTTCTCTAAATGTGCTAAGCTAATGATAAAAATTCAAAGACAAAAATGCCAACCAATGCAAAATGCCTATTTTTTTTGTATTTTCAATATTCTAAMAATAAAATGCATGGACTGATAAGCAACTTGACATATGAATTCTACTGTGTATAAAAGCAGTAACTCAAGYAGAATACCAGGCAGCCAAGCAAACAGCCSARAAGCCAAGGACAAATTAAAAATAGAAAACGAAGAGAAAGATTACGCCCAAAAATTCAACTCCAAGCARGCTTCYTGTCATCCCAGATAATCTCAATAGACACTACAGAGACCTAAGAAGGCTCAACAATACTTAAATCCTACCTAGCAGTCACTTAACCAAGCAAACAAGCAAGGGGAAGTGGTATACGCRACTGTTYAGGAGAACAGAGTGTATATACGCTTCTTGCAGTGAGACAWCAAGCRTGTATACATGAMTGTCAAGGMAAAAAGGGYGTATATGCTTTAAAACAAGGCCAAGCAAGGGTAAAAGGATGAAAACTCAGACTCAGAGTGAACATGATCTGTCAAGCAGTGATACGACAAGAAACACAAAGGAAAAAGAGAAATGCAAGAAGAAAAAGTACTTCAACCCTTAGAAGGAAGATCTTCCCCAGTGGAGTCGCCAGTTCTGTTACAAGGGAAAAACTCTATATGGCCAAGGGTAAATCACAACAGACAGGTATGACTGTAGAAATCAACTAAATTCCAACATATGTTATATAGACTAATGTGCAATACGAGAAAGAGGCCTACCTCGATTCAACGTTTGATGATGTTCCATCATTGAGCACTTTGACCCAAAGCTTTATACCTGCGAGAAGTTCTCAACAAACAAGCAAAAAAAGTATATAGTGATGATATAAAAGGAATTAGCACATCAGACAGCATAATCCATTAATAAACATTACAAACATGCCCATGGATAATAATCATATATTTGCAAGATACCAATAGGACGGGAAAGGAGTATTTATATTAATAATTGATCAGCAGAAGTGTCAACATTACAGACTTCCATGTCGGCATGGTTCGAAACCAAGAAACCAAGTTCCTTCCAACTGGGTCTCCACCACTTCAATCCTCCACCTAAGGCAAGCTCATGAGAAAGAGGCAAAGAGGTCCTCTCAACAACAAAGGAAGAGCTTGGGGGTTGTACACTGTGTTCATACTTGAGGGACAAAGGGATGCAAACTCAATATGAAGTAATTTCTCCAGAGTAACTTTGCTCTCAAAGTTGAATGCTTTCACCTCTTTTTCCATAGTTCGAAATTATTCTCTTATAGCCTCCAGAATGAAACTGAAGGGTCGAGTCGGAACGTTTCCAGTATATGGAAGGCCAAGGATCAGAGATGTTTTGTCGTGACATGGAAACTCGACCTCATTTTGTATTTTCTGGCACAAATCTCGATATATGCGAGTTGTAGTGGAGCAGCAAGTGTATACGCATCTTGCATAGTAGTTAGGGAGCGTATATGTGGAAAAATATATAATTTTTAGCTCTGGATTCATCAAAAAGGGATGAAAAGTCTGCATAGGGAAATGGAAAAGGCCCTCTATGCAAGATAGCAATGGTGAGGAAAATCTTGCTATAACCGGTAGTCATAACAACTTGATTTCAGCAGAGGTCGTCAAGAGGATGGACCTCCCAATGACACTGCACCTGCAGCCCTACACCATCGACTGGCTTTGCCAAGGATGAGATCTCTGTGTCAGCCAACAGTTTCGTTTTCCCTACGACATCAAGCCTTTCAAAGATGAGGTACTGTGTGATATTTCTCCCCTTGAAGTTTATGATTTTCTTTTAGGACAACCATATTTGTGGAAGCATCATGTTGTATATGAGTCTAGACCTCGCAGTGTTATTATTACTTTGGGTAGACAATTGTACAGGATACTGGACATAGTGTCGCCTACTGTATTTATGAAATCTCTGCTAAGTAATGCAGTAAGGTCATCTCATAGACTGAGAAGCTCGTCTTCTTTGTGATCTGTGCTCATAGTAAGTAGAAGGTCGTTTCCATATCCATGGCCTCTATACAGAGCCTCTCTTTGCATCAGAAGTAAGTGGACGGGATCATGGAATAATACAAAGACATCTTCTCCTCACCTACAGGGGCATCGACACACTACCAAGTCAAGCATCCAACTGATCTGGCCCCCGACACACCTCTACCTAATGGACCAATCTATCGTCGCTCGTAGATGGAAAATGACGAAATCAAGCGTCAGATCTAAGAGCTTCTTCAAAATGGGCACATTAGACCCAACTCCTCCCCTTGTGGAAGACCGATTGTACTGGTGCAGAAGAAGGACAGGACTTGGTGACTCTGCATTGATTACATAGCCTTAAACAAAATCACAGTCAGGAATCGGTACCCCATTCCAAGGATTGATGACCCTCATGACCAACTCAAGGGGGGGGGAATTCTTCAACAAGATTGAACTAAAGTCTGACTACCACCAAGTTCCCATCGAACCAACTCATGTATGGAAGACAACCTTCAAATATAAAGGTCTCTTCGAATGGCTAGTCATTCCCTTTGGCTTACCAAATGCACCAACCACTTTCATGAGGTTGATGGATGATGTACTGAGACCCTTCACTAACTCCTTTGTGGTGGTATATTTGGATGACATCCTCATCTTCAATAGAACGTGGGAAGGGCACATGCAGCATATTCAACAGGTTTTGAGCACTCTGCAACATCACAAGCTATATTCCAACTTGGAAAAATTCTCTTTTGGAATGAAAAAGGTCCAATACCTGGGCTACATTGTTGATGAGCATGGGGTAGATATTGATCCAACTAAGATCCAATTCATCCGTGATTGGTCAGCGTCGACCTCATTGACCGAGCTTCAGAGCTTCTTGGGACTAGCCAACTTCTACCGATGGTTTGTGTTGGGATTCTCCCATATTGCATGGGCCCTCAGCTAGGTGACCAAGGGCGCTGGAAAGGCCAAGTTCGTGTGGGGGAAGGAACAAAAACAAGCATTCGATGATCTGAACCATCGCTTTTGCTCAGCTCCAGTACTCTCCTTGCCCAATCTGCAACAACCATTCAAGATTGAGACTGATGCATCTGACTATGTTGTGGGCACAATTCTCACTCAACACGGTCATCTGGTGGAATACCATAGTGAGACACTCTCAGATATTGTCAGGAAATACCCCACCTATGATAAGGAAATGTATTCCATTGTACAAGCTTGTCGTTAATGGAAACATTACATTATGGGAAAAGAGACGATCATACACATTGATCACAAGCCTCTACAGTTCATACAGACATAGGGAAAATTGCAAAAGGATTGCCATCAGAAGTGGTCCACCTACCTGTAGCAGTTCCATCTCAACATCAAGTATAAGATAGGTATCTCTAATCGTGTCATTGACTGCCTCAGTCAACCTCCTGTGGTTGCATTCACCATTGTCCTCCATTCCTGTGGACATGAAGCATCTAAGTGGCCCCAACTTTATCAGCAAGATCCAGACTTTGCCACCACCTAGAAGCTATTGGGTACAAGCGCGATTGTCACCAATTTTCACATTCAAGATAGACTCTTATGCCACCTAGGCCATCTCTGTGATCCTACAAGCGAGCGTGCAAAGATTATTTGGGAAGCCCACTATAGTTGAATGGTAGGACATTTTGGCGTAGAGAAAACTGTGGTCATTCTTCAGAAACATTTTTATAGGCCAAACTTCGACATGACGTCATCAAGTATATTAGATTTTGCACTGCCTATGCCATTGCAAATCCAGCCATCAAGAAGCAAGGCTTATACACCCCTCTTCCTACTTCTAAGAAGCCTTAGGAATCCATCTAAATGGATTACATGTCTAGCCTTCCATCCACCAAGCAAGGAAATGACTGTGTATTTGTGGTCGTTGATCATTTTTTGAAGATGGCCATCCTCACAACCTACAAGAAGAATATCATAGTGGTAGATACTACCAAGTTATTCTTCGAACGAGTGTGGGTCCACTTTGGGATACCATTGACCATCATCTCCGACAGGGACAACAGGTTCCTCATCACATTTTGGTCGAGTCTTTGGTCACTGTTGGACACCAAGCTCACAAAATCCACTTCTTTCCACCCCCAAATAGATGGCCAAACAAAGGTCATCAATCAGATGATTGTACACATCTTGCACATGTACAATTCTAAGCATCCACGTACATGGGACGAGAGTCTCCCCTACGTTCAACAAAATTACAACATGGATCTCCATAGCTCCACCGGTCATAGCCCATTTCAAGTGGGTCTGGGATTCCAACCCTTGGGACCCATTGATGTTGCACTTCCTCTTGCCACCACATAGATAGACTCTTCCCATGATCAGTCTACGATCAACAAAGCCACCAGATTCATTGAGCAGATTCAACACATCCGCCAACAGGTCCATGAGATTTTGCATAAATCCAATGCTAAGTACAAGTAGCACCATGATCAACACAAGGTACCACACCAGTTTCAGGTTGGTGACAAATTTTGGTTACATTTGCAGAAGGAGCGTCTCACTGGGCACCATCGAAAGCTTTGCCCACTTTATTATGGGCCTTACACTATCACCGAGGTTGTGGGTAGCAATGATTTTGAGATAAACACTTTTCTCTTCCTTGGCCTACATCCAATGTTCAATGTGGACCTCCTTCGGCCATATTTTCCACCATTATTGGACACCTCATAGATCGCAGAACAACTGACACCAACAAAGCTCAACCCTAACTACATGGAACAAGCATTCTTTGATCAGATAATGGACACACAGGTCAAAAGAACTCGCCAGCAGAGGATCCAGCTTTATCGGATTGTCAAGGCAGGGCAACTCTTACACCAAGGCAAGTGGTTCACCCGGGGCCAAATCCAGCAGAAGTTTCATTACCTGATGGGGGAACTCAACGCAATGGATACCATTGCTTCCTAAGAGGGGAGGATTGATCCAGGTGGATATTGGTGGCCACCCACCTATTCCAACTCTCTCCCCGCCTAATCCAACTGGCTTATTTTGTATGTTTTCATGTCAACACATTTTGTTGTACTTCCAGGGCCGTTTTGGAGGCCTAAACAACGTTTTTTTGACTCACCACAGTAAAACTATATACGAAGTCAGATTTTAACAATAAAATGTGTAGCTCTTTGAAAGACCTTTCCAACGGGCTATCAGGCGCCTAAAATGGAGGTTGTATGCAAAAGTTACGACCCTGAGAAGTTGAGGTACCAACTTACACCAACTTACCCATAGGGGCCCACATGACTTTTGGCGTTTCACCTTCTAGGGTTAGGTTTTTGGATGTCTAGGGTTTTGGAATTCATGAGTAATATAAAAAAGGCCTCTGGAGCCTCATTGTGATCGATTCTGCTCAGAAGGATGCGCGTAGCGGCCACATCTCTTCTCAAAGATAGTTACCACCATTCGAGCAAGTGTTTCAGTTCTGTAGTTTTACAGTTTCATCCTATTTCATTATTCAATAGAAGATATTGTTCACTAGATATATGTTTTATTCATCATATCTCTGTGTTTATTATATTCAGGTTGTTAATCAGTTCGTTCCGCTCCTAAATCCGGATTAAAGGGAGTCATCCAACAACAAGAGTCATTGACAAAAGACTCATTGATAGAAAGATCACTGACAAAGGCATGGTTGACAAGCAAGTGTTGACAATCAAAATGATCAATAAGCAAGTGTTCAACAAGACATTCGTGAAGTAGATGATGTTTTATTCATAACTAT